>CATIWM010009224.1:0-18206 GCA_949671775.1 Mallotus repandus | reverse complement strand
ATAGCTTAAATTATTTTAATTTCAATTGGTTGTGCCTCATGATTTATTTACTAAGTTTGATTAGGTTTTAATTTAATGAGAATTAGTTAAAGCCTTTTCAATTGATAGAAATAAATTAAGTAATTTTTACTTGAGAAAGATTAATTACTACCTTTTGAAATCCCAAGAATTGCAATTGAAAGAAGACTAATTTCTTGTAATCAGCTTAATTAAAATATAATGATACAATCCCTAACATCATTCTATCATTTGCTTGTTAAAATTTATTTGCTTGTTAAAATTTAAATTAATTGATTTTATTACTTAGTTGCATTTTGGCTATTAAAAATTAGCAATTATAATTCACTTAATATTTGATTCTTAAACAAGTTAAAAATATAATTATTAGTTGGATAAACATTCAATCATCGTGGGATCGACTTATACTTATTTTATATTACTTGACAAACTCATATGCTTGTGGGAATCAAACAGTACGCCACCTAGTAGTGTAATAATTTGTAGCATATGAAGTAACTCCTCACTGTATTTATCAGAATCCCTAAAATTCTTAATAGCTCCCTCAATGGTTGTCTCGACAGTAGCTTGTTTCTCACCCTCTTTATTGAGAAAGTCCTTCTTCAACTAGAGAATTTCTTAGCGCATTTTTGAGTTGAGCTCAGTTGATTGCTTCTACTTGAATTCCATATGGACAATGGCTTTCTTTAGCCCCTCAACATAATCAGACAATTTAGTACAGTCATTTTTAAGATTCTCAATCTCTTTCTTTAAAGAGTCATTCTTATTAAAATTCTATTAACTTCTTCTTAGAAAGACATGGTCTTCAACTCTAATTCATGCAGGGTTCCAAAGAGCTAAATCCAAAAATGAAGCGAAATGAAATATTCATGCAGGGTTCCAGAGAGCTAAATCCAAAAATGAAATAAACATAAATAAAGGAAAATCATTGAAAGATAAAGAAAAGGAATGGAACGAAGCCATACCAATTGAACACCACGGTTTAAGCGGACGCGCAGGGAGGAACCAATCGTGTCTTGATGAAGAACGTGCTCATTGGAGCCAATGTAGAGAATGCAGAGAAGTTTGGAGTAAGAAATGCCTTGAAGGGAAAATCCTACCCCTAGGTACCTATTAATCATAAGAGTTGCTAGTTTCTAGATGGGAGTGTCCGAAGTAATGTTGAACATAGGATTGTTGTCAAGGTCGACTTTGGGAGCCTTTTCCCTCTTGATCACAATACTCTTTTTAAAGATGTGGCCACAGCCTCCTCAGTGGTCCAACCCCTAAAGCCTTTTTCCTTTTTCAAGCGGGATTTCTCCTCCTCTCCCTCAGACCTCGAATCGGCAATCACATTAACTGGTTCAGAAAGTACCATTTTTCCCTTCACTTTATAGCCAGGCAAAGGAACCTTCCTCTTTTTCTATT
Organism: Mallotus repandus; assembly: GCA_949671775.1. Classification (NCBI taxonomy): domain Eukaryota; kingdom Viridiplantae; phylum Streptophyta; class Magnoliopsida; order Malpighiales; family Euphorbiaceae; genus Mallotus; species Mallotus repandus. The sequence continues at coordinate 16,781 of CATIWM010009224.1, read as the reverse complement.
TCGTTTCCATTATAAGGGAATCCTTTATCACCACCTCAGCAGCCTTTTTCTGGGTCATCACCCTAGAGTAAGGCTTAATCCATTTCTCCCTAAAGACATTTGAGTGTTTGACAGCAGTAGGTCTTTCCCCAGAGACACCCGAGAACTCTTAATTTTTGCCATTCACATAACATTTACAGGAGATAGTTTGAATTTCACCTCCTTAGAGGATGCCATAGTTTCTTGATAAACTGAAAGAAAAGAGAGAGCACATTCGTTAAGACAAAAGCACCAACACTAAACATCCCTATAAAAAACTATTGATACAAAAATAGCATAACTTACCCGAATTCTTCAAAGGGCGACCTACTATGATGCTTTGAATATCATAAACTTTACCCTCTCTTGTAATCATTTTAAAGCTAAATTTTTCTTCCTCTGTAAGCCTAGGTAATTGTCTTACCTCTTCAGGAGCCTCTTGCCAATCTAAACTAAACCCCACTCATTCATTGGACCTTTTTCCCTTATCCTAGCAACCAAAAACTTATTTCTCCAAGACTTATCTACATCAGGATGGTTCTCAAAAAGAACCAATTTTAGGTGAGCATTGAATGTGCTTAACCCTCTCGGTAACCTCTTATATTCAAAGAACGATGTGAACAAGCCCACAGCAGGGGAAATCCTTAGCTTTTCACATAAAATACGAAAAGAAGATATTACCATAATCCCATAAGGAGTTATAAATCTGGGACACCTATGATAGAGTATGAAAATCTCAACATAAAAAGGAGAAGGAGGGAGATTTAAACCAAATTCTACCTACTTCACAAAGAAAGTAATTTCCCTTCCATCCTTTTGAGTGTCTGTTAGCTCGGCGGAATCCCTAGGAACCCACACTCTTTCGTTCTTAGAAGGTGATTATATATTAGTAGTAGTAGTTTTTAATTATGTTTAAATGCATATTTTTAGAGTGATTTGGTCATTTTTTTTGTGGAATTGGTTTGTTTTTACGTTTTAATTTATTTTGTTGTGTGGTTGGATAAAAAGAAGAAATCATGGAGAGGAGACATAATGATGATAGGGAACACACTTGAGTGGAAGGAGACATACTTATGAAAGAAAAAAAAAGAAACAATTATGAAGAAGACATATTTAAATGGAAGAAAAAGGAGCAATTGTAGAGGGAGACACATTTAAGTGGGAAATTACGGAAGGTGACATACTTGAGTGGGAGCATTTGAAACCATTATTAAAGAATATAGAAGAAGGATATAAATAGGCAACAAAGAGAAGATACACGGGAAGAGAAGAGCTTCAATAAAAAATTCCTTCTTTAATTTCTTCCTTTCTTCTTTATTTTTAGTTCTTTAATGTATTTCTTTATTATTTGATGGTTATTATGTTTAGTTAATTTTATTTATGTTGGGGATTATTGAACTTATTTTAATTTAAGTTGATTTATATATTGGTTTTAGGAACCCACACTCTTTCATTCCTAGAAGGAACCCTGATTTGGATGGCCTCTTCATCATAAGGCCGACCTTTCAAGGCTTTCAGAAAATGCTTAAAACTACCATTAGAGATAAATTTATCTAACTCCATTTCTCCAATCATGATTACATGAAACAATAAGAGGAAACGAAAAAGAGAAGTGAGAGAAGCGTACCTATTTCACTAAAATAAAGCTTGCCCAGAAATCCTAAGGAGAGCACACTGCCAAAAAATAAGAAAAAAAATCAAGCTAAAAAGAAAAATGAGAAGAAAACATGAAATAAAAGGGGAAAGATTCTTGAGTTAATGAAAATGGTATTAAATAGGCAAGGATATGAGGAGTTAGGCCGTTACCACTTAATGCATGATTCAAAAATTCCCACTCCCTACCAACCACGTTCTTAGGAGACGTGGGATGATTGACGGCAGATGGTAAAAGCTTGAAATTTAGAGCCACATGTCACTTTAGGGAAGTGAGAAATGCAAAAATTCCCTGAGACACATTGCAGTGTAAGGATTTTTAGGGGGGGGGGGGGGACAACTGATGATACATAAAAATATCCTCCCAATAAGAAAAATACATGTGTACCAAGTCTCTCCCTCTTAACAAATTAGCTGTCCTTTTTGACTTATTGACTTCCCATCTAGGACACTACTATGCTGAAAAAGGTCCCACAATCCTTAGAGATATCCTTCATGACTCTTAGGATAATTCGTGAGTCTCGAGAGTCATGTATAGCACTGTTTTGACATGCATTAAATGGATGTCCATTAGCTCCACTTTATGCAGGCATGGTCATTATTCCTGAAAAGCAAGCCTCACGTACCCCTCTATTTCACTATAGCATCAGAGCTCTTGACCAATCAAATCATGCCTTTCTACCAACTTCATGCAAATAAAGATGGACTAAGTGCAGAAAAAAGGGTATCAGACTAAGTGGAGAAAAAGGGGTATCATCCTTTTACTACTTTCTTCTTCTTCCTTTACCATTTTTTCTTCTTCTCCGTCTAGACCAAAAACAGAGCTACCATTTTCCTTTCCTTCCTTTTTTCTTCTCTTCTTTCTTTAACTTTTAAGTCTATTTAATCTTGTATGAGATAACTTTTCCTAGGAGTCTCCCTCATTTGACCGTCGGAGGGGTTTTTGAAACCCCAAAACCCTTTTGACCATAGCTTGTTGACTAAATGTAGGAACTCAAGTGCTGAGTTGGAGCTTGAGGTCTGAAGCACCCACTTCATTGATAGAGTAACCACACTTATGTTCAACATTCATTTTTTATTCTTAAATGCAAAATTTGGTTGTTGAAGAAGATAAAGATCAACCAAAGTGAAAAACCACGAGTTTACATATTAATTAAGTAACACTAAGGGTGCAAACTTTTCCACTCAGAAATAGCAATTATATATGTTTATAATTATATTAATTATTAATTATCGATCTAAAATGTATGTGAATTATCCTAATTAGAATGATTATAAAGAAGAGTTAAAGTTGAAGATGTTACCGTGGTAGACTTTTTCTGATCCTTGAATGATAAATACTAGATGCGAAAATTGTCTTGCAACCTTCTCCCGTACACAACTATTCACACACATGAACCCAATCTGCTGATTTATCCAAGAGTTGGAAATAGACATGTTTACAAGAATGCTTGAAAAGTATAGTACCCAAAACGCATAAGAAGCCAACAACAAATCAATCTAAGTCTCGTACCAGCATAAAACCATTGCTAGAATTCACCTCCATCTTCTTCATTTTATTGACTATCAGTATTAGGATGTGCAACCTGGATTGCATCATCTCCTGGGCAATTTTATGTTAATAGGCAGCCCATAAAGGTGTAGCATTACCAGCAAATGCAGAAGCACTAAAAGTCTGAAACTAAGTGGCTGATGGAATCCTTCCATATAACACCAGAGATATCAAATTCAACATATTTGAAAAATGATCTTCGGAGATGACACCATCCAATGAATTCCACCCAAGATTCAATGCCAATAGCTTGGAGAAGCGGTCCAATGCTCTTGTCCATAGAGCCATTCAATTGATCTCTGCGAAGGTTAAGCCTAATTAAAGAGGAAAATCCTATAAGAAGAGGCAATGAACCTAGTGTTTGATTTCCATCCAAGAAGAAATACTGGTGCAACTTTTGCATGCATCCTGATAGATTATGAACCGAGTCAGGAAATTGTACGCTAAAATTGTCATCTAACAGATCTAACCATTGCAGTTGAGAGTCTTGAGAAAGCATAAGAACTTCAATAGAATTCATGTTTCCAAAAACAACAAAAGTCAAACTTTAACAGTACAAACTCTTCAAATTGAAGTCAAGATAATTGATATTTTGAGTAATATTTGACAACTATAGGCATACTAAAGCAATATCAAGGTTATTGGAAGATAGTTCCATGGTTGTAATAGATGAAGAAGAATTGATAGGTGATATAGTCACTGACTCACTGCAGCAGGAATATCATCTCCAGGAAAGCAGTAATCTAGGATCAAGCTTTCTAATTGAGGTAGCACGTTACCTATTTGCAACCAACTGTTAGGCCTAGTGAGGTGATTCATGTTTTGGTCTAGGTAACTTAAAGAAGAAAGACCAATAAGCCATTTAACATTTCCAAGTTGGAGAGGTTCCAATGCCTAGAAGAAATAGTGCCACTAAAGTTAGCATACGAGAGATACACGTATCGTAACTTAGCAAGGAACCATTTTAGGAGAATCGACTGCCTCAAAAAATATTGAATGTTAAGTCCAAGTAAATAAGATGTCTCACTTCAGACAAGTAATGACTCATCTTACCTCTCAGCCTCCTTTAACCAAGATTAAGCTCTATGATATACCCAGTTCAGTTGTTGCAAGTGATGCCTATCCATTTGCAGCATTCTTTTATTCATCTTCACTACCCCAAGAAAAGAAGTAACTGTAGCTGTGAATAAGCTCACCTTTCTTTGCACACAATATTGCTATTTTTGAAACCCCCTTAAGAGCAGTCTATGGTTTCATATTGATGACTAAAAAGAGCACAAAAAGCAAAGAAAGATGTTGAAGCAACTTATTTTGAGTTATCACCACGATAGCCAATAAATCTAATCGAGAGAATATGCTGCTTTTTTTTATAAACCATAAAAATTTGTATAGTGTGTGTGTGCGTTCAGTGAATTATCAAATATTTTCTATGTATGTGGCCTATCATAATGGATGGATGATCAACAATTTTGTTTTTCCTAGGGGCATCTGGTTATGGCCTTGCAGAGGACTAATGAATACTTGAAGATCTCAATCAGAGAATTTTTCACTATCCTGCTAATGCTTCTTGTGCATTATGTTTTTCCAAGCCTTGAATATATCATCTTAGTTAATTAGATAATCCTCTTAAGCAATCTTATGTTTCCTGATAATTGAAGAACATGGCCACCCACAAAGAGTACCGAGTTGAAAAAAGCTTTCACTGATAGAGTTATGGAACAATTGTTAGGAACAATAAGTATTTTAGAGGCTTTAAGGTTTGATAAAAACACTATCTTTAAGGTATTGATTGCCCCCACTAATTTGCTACTGGGTTATAAGCAATCTACCTTCAGGATATAACAAAGCCTAGAATTCAAAGATAGCAAATCCAATGAACTCTGTAAAGAACTTCTTTGTTATTTGGTTGAATAGTTGTAGAGAAAATAAAAAGAAAAGAATATGTTAATTAATTAAATGGCACTTAACTTGTTCTATAAATAATAAACTTCTACAGTTAACAAACAACCTTTCAAAAGGTTGTGTCTGTTAATTAAAAATAATAATAATTAATAAATTAACTAAATTAATTATGTGTCTGTGCCAAGTGACATCATTAGACTATAAATATATTTATATATTAATTAATTTATTTAATTATAGTCCAATGTGCTTTTGCTACCAAATCTGAAATAAATTTGGTTTCCCTCCAATTTCTCTTTAAACAATAGTTTAGGTGTACCCTACAAAATGAGGGACACAAAACCTTTTCCCACAACTAATGTGGGATAACCCTTCATTCAACCAACTAATATACAAGCTATATATAACAACAACAAGAAATGCTAAATCTACCAAATCATTCTTAGAAAGAACAAGTAAAAGGTGCAGTGCAAGAATCGAAAGGGTAGATGGAACCTGAAAGAAAGGTTCAAGAAACAACAAATCATGAGCCTGATAAAGAAAAAAATCAACCTGAAATTGAGGACACAACACAACAACCAAACAAAAAGGAAGACAATGGACAAGAAGAACAAGCAAAAGGATCGAATGATGAGGCAAAACATCCTGAAGACAAACAAATAGAACAAGCAACTAAAACAACAAATGCTATTTTGAAAGGATCTAAGCTATGCCCTACTTCTGCCGTGGCAAAGTCAGCTATTATTGCATTCTCTTATAGTGCTTGTAATTAGTTTGATTAGAGCTAAAAGAAGATAAACTGCATTTGCTTGCATTGCAATTAATTGTTCCATTGTTACTATAGAAAATAATAAAATCCAGTCTTATTAAACTAGTTATTCAATTTTTTTCTCCTCTGATCACTCTTGAATCCTTATGTTGTACTTGCAATAAGAGACTCCACAATAAGGCAGCTCCAATTCACTGTCAGGACTAGTTAGTTTGTTGTTGATGAAGTGCTATTGTGTGACTTCTCAAGTTTCATGAAAGCATGTGTTTTCCTTAGCCATGTATTTTGTAGAATTGGAAAATTGTTACAATTTCTGAAATGTATGGAGACACTTTCTATTGGAATATCTATGTTATTGTTCTATTCTTTTGGTATATTGCAGCACATGCTGGTGATGTTGCAAAATATAGCTTCCTAGCATCAGAATTATTTATTTTTCACTACCAGTAATTATAATTAGAAATTAATTTACTAATGAATTTTGCCTTGATGGTAATAGAATCATTTCAAGATCATTTTTTTTAAAAAAAAAAGAAGGAAAAAGTACAGAAAATCATCATGTGGTTTCAAGGTTTTGCAATTTTAAGTATGTGTTTCATTTTTTGACAATTTGGGTCTTGTGTTTATCGCCATTTGACGATTTCCAGTATATGAGGCTAACGTCGTTAAATAATTATGTCACATTGTATGGCCTAACTAAAAATAATTAAGGGGAAAGTACAGAAAATCACCATATGGTTTCAAAGTTTTACAATTTTAAGCATGTGTTTCATTTTTTTTTTATAATTTGGGTCATGTGTTTGTCGTTGTTTTGACAATTTTTAGTATAAGAGGCTAACACATTCAGACTCATTTATTGGCGTTAGTCTCATATACTGGCAATTGTCAAACAGTGACAAATACAGAACCCAACTTATCAAAAAATGAAACACATACTTAAAATTGCAAAATTGTGAAACCACATAGTGGTTTTCCATATTTTCCCAACAAAGAAATGCATCTTAAGGTTTTGATTTTAATGGTTTTGCTGGCAGTTTTAAGTTCTTTAGGTGATTTTGATCTTTTTTATTTTATAGCAAAAATTATCCTTTTTAAAAAATTTTTGACTATGGAAAATATGAAATTGAGTGATTATTTTGAATTTTAACATTTTTTCTTAATTTTTGCAATATTTTTCTGAGATTTTTAAATTTAATTTTGGTGTTATGGTCTTCCTTTTTCATAATTTCCAGTTTTTATTGAGAATGGATCCCCTTAAGTCTTTTTTTTTTCTTCATTTTTCTCAAATACGCCCTTAGATAAATTAGAGCTCATTAAAATTCATCCAAACGCTCTTATTTATTTTCAAAGTTAAACATTAGAGAGAAAAAAAAATTCCCCTTAACTCTTAATATCCCCACCTAAAAATTAGACCTACCAAACTCTGTTAGTAATTTTTATTAATGTAAACAAAAAAAATTAACGAAGAATTTTTTTTATTTCCCAGTTTTTTCTAACCTATTGATTTTGATTTTTTATTTACCTTAATAAATTTACTTTTTAGTTATTAAAAATTTGAATAATTTAAAATAATAATAGAGTTTGGCCGGTATATATTTCTAGGTGGAATTATTAAGAGCTAAAAAGAATTTTTTTTTTTTTTTTTATGTTTATCTTTGAAGATGAAGATGAAGATGAGACCTTGGATAAATTTCAATGAGGTGTAATTCATTTAAGAGTGGATTTTAGAAAAATGAAGAAAAAAATTTGAGGGAAGCTACGCCCGTTTTGCTTATATTGATCTACATCAAGCAATGGCAACTACTGAAGAAAGTTACTAGAATTGATTTCACTCTTTAATTTTTTAGTCTCATTATCAAATTCATGATTCAATATTTTATCACTTATCTCTCATTTGATATAAATAAATTTTATAAAATTTTATAAAATTTATTTATAAATTCAAATAAATATGTCTAATTTAAATGAAAATTCCGTACAATTTATTTCTAATTCCTACTTTTTAAATTTTGTAAAAATAATTATTGTTGAATTAAATTTTTAAAATTTTAAAATAAATTTATTTTGTAAGATATTCATTTAAACCGAATATACTTCATTTTAATAATTCATTTTAAAATGAATTATATTTAGAATTCGTTTAGAGATAAAATAAATTTTTTGATGGAACTAAATCAAATAAGATAGTAGATTCATATTTTTATACTTTTTAGCACTACAATTCTAATTTGTCTGTATATTTTTTTTAATCAAGCAATAGAGCTACGGATATTATAATGAATAAAATTTTATCATTTTTTTAAATAAGGGAGGAAAGTTGAAAACTTGTGTCTCCCTCTAGCTTTTAAAATGTAGAAACTAAGCATGTTGATTTGGCATTCACCAACCTTGAATTGCATAGAAAACTAAATTTAACACTGAAAATGCCTCCGATATTAGAAAGTAGAAGAATGAGATGAATTGCATAGAAAACTTAAAAAAAAATGGTGAATTGAAAAGGAATATGAGAGATTCATTGGAAATAAATATGAAAATAATTTATAATGGAAATGTAAATGAACAAGAATTTTATATATATATATATTTATATAACTAGAAAGTTTGCCCGCAGTTCGCCGCGAATATAGTATAGACCTCAAATCCTTATTTTATAAAAAGAACACATTTAAAAATATTTAAATAATTATTTTTTCAAATAACATTAAAATAATTAAGTTTTTCAAATAATTATTTTTTTGAAAAGACTCATCTATCTATTTGAATATATTATACTCAATAAATAAATAATAGATATTCTAAATAATTATTCTATCTATGCTCAGGATATATGATAGTAATTACAATAGCTCTCACTTTACTTAAAAAAAATTTAAATTTATAATCATTTGAACTAATAGAGGATAATTATCTTTATTTTTTCTAAAAAAAAATTATCTTCATTTGGGCTATCACGCCAGCAAGAAAAATGAAAAAATAATAAATTTATAATTTTTTAATAATTATTTGGAGATAATTTCAAGAAAAACTACAAAGGGGAAATAAAAATAATAATTATTTGGTGATTCTATTACAAAATGGCCAAATTAAAAGATTTAAATGTAAAATATTAAATTTGACAAACATATAAATATTAAGTTTTTTTGGTAGGATTGAAAAATTTTAAATAAAATATTTTATCAGTACATAAAATATTTTATATTAAATTTATTAGTACATAATATTTTTACGAAATATAACTTTTAACTATGTCGTAAACTAAAAAAAATAAATAAAATAACAACTGATTCAATTTTTATTTTAAAAATAATTACAAAAAAAATAGCACCATCTGCAAAAATTGCATAGGCGAGAAGAAAAAAAAATTTAATTATTCATGGTAGCTAGTGAAGAAAATAAATAGGACTGCAAATGAAGAAGCAACTTTTCTGTTCTCGATAAAAGCAATGATGCATATATATAACCTCCAAAATTGACCAACATAAATATGACATATAAGCTCAAAGTGACACTAAGCAAGGGCTACCAAACTAAAATAATTTTTAAAAAATCACAATTATCAGTCAAAGAAAATCTACACACTATCCAGCCAAAATATTAACTGACAAATATACATGCGCATAGCCTAAATCAACATTTAATGTTGATTGCAAGTCCCTTCAGAACCGTACATTTTTTATTTTAAGAGAATGGCAATTGATGTAAATAAGCATAAAATTCAATGTTCATTATTATGCTGCAGCACTACAGTAAATTAGGATTTGAGTTCATATACAATGGCAATTAATGTAAATAAAGTAAAATAGGCTCCAAAAATGAACGGTAATGCTACAGTATTTTGGAGTCTGAGTTTTATATACAGGGAAAGGGGTCAAATTTGACCCTTAACTTTGGGCCAAATCCTACATTGGCCACTATTAATTTTTTTTTTCCAAATAGACCTTAATGTTTCAAATGTGTCTCAAAAAAGATCCTCCATTAGGGCATCCACACTGACAGTGTAATAAGAGTGTAATGTCCCTCATGATACTCATCCCATTACACTCAACCCACAATGGGCGTATCATGGTGATGATGCGCATCACCAGAATTACACGCATCATGGCTGCTCTTTTGTAGCCTTTTTTTTTTTATTAATAAAACGAATAAAAGCTGCATGAAATATTTAGTAACGGTAATGTCCATAAACGGTCATTTTTTAATAACGTTAAAAAATAGTAATTTTTTAATTTTAATTTTTTTAATATAAATTTTGATTATAAATACCTCTCTTCAATTTCACTGTTCTTTTCAATTTCACTCTTCACTTCAATATCACTCCCCTTTTATCTCCTATCACTCTCCTTTTTTTCAATATCTTTCTATAATTTCACACAATTTACAATTTTTTTTATTTCCTCATCATGGATGAGAATTTAAACAATTTTAATCCCCATTTTAATGCTCCAAATATGAAAAATTTTTCATCTTCACAAAATCAAAACCTTTAAAATTTTCAATTTGATCCAAAATTTTCATATCCTAATAATACTCCAAATATGCAAAATTATCCATATCCCCCACCCAATTCCAATTATCCACCAAATTTTTCATATCCATTTTCCATGTATTCGAGGCTGGGTTATTTCCCATACATCCCAAATTTACCAAACCCACCAACTGCAAGTGAGTCAAGAAAAAATATTGATTCTGGCACCGATGGAGAGAATGCAACACAAACAGATTCAATTTTGGACTCCCAAATACCACCATATTCAACTTAGCAAGAGTTCAAAAATATTGCCCTCACCAATGAACCAGTGGAAGAAACTGATGGTAAACGTGCTCCATGGAGTATTGATGATAACAAGTTGCTTGCAAGTTCTTAGCTTACAATTTCTAGCTGCAGCATTACTAGTAACGCCTAAAGTGAAAAGAGTTTATGGAAATGAGTCACTGACTACTTCAATGAAAATCGCGAATCTGGACCAGCAAGAAAGGATAAAGCCGTGAAGTCACATTGGCATTGGTTGAGTCGGATGGTTAAAGAATTCAACCAATACTATAACAGATTGGTTGGAGAACATCATAGTGGGTGGAATGATGACTAGTTGAAACAACATGCCGGTGAGCTTTTCAAGCAGAACGATAAGAAGCACTTTATTCATGAGCATGTGTGGGTGATGCTAAAAGATGGTTCGAAATGGAAAACAAATAATCCATTACATCATTTTTCCAAAAAAAAGGACTATTGAAAGCGGGGCATATACTTCTTCATCCAATGTAGATACAAGTCTTGACATCGATGATAATGAAGTCAAAGTTCGTCCTAATGGTCAAAAACAAGCAAATAAGGGAAAGAGAAAGGGAAAGTCAAAGGTGAATGAAGAAAACAAGAATGATGAACTTCATGCTTTCCAAAACATGGTAGAAGCAAAATATGATAAAAAAATTAAAGCTATGGATAATTTAGCAAATAAGTTGAAGAATTATAATTTTAGCCGTGATTATGAAATCTTGCTTAAGGATACAATATGAATAACCCAACAGCAACTTCAAATTCATGAGCATATGTGTTCTATCCTTAAAGCTAAATATAATATCCCTTAGTTTAATTTTAATATTAAGTATTTGTACTAGTTACAATTTCGTGTAGTTTTATTTGAAGTCAAACTTTAGTTATAATATAATGTAGTTTTATTTATAATTTTAACTTTATGTGTAATTTTATGTTATTTTATTTTAAATGAGTCGGCAGAATATAGTTGTTGGAAAGTAGTCGCTATAAAAGTAGCCATTGTAAAACTAGTTATTGTAAAAGTAGTCATTGTTAAACTAGCCGTTTTAAAAATAGTTGTTGGGAAAATCTAACACTTTCGCTATATATATTTCGTAGTCAGCCTCCACATTGTATAACAACATACAATCAAACTCCAAAATATGATCCCTCACTTATAGAAGAAATTAAAAATATTTTAGCTAATGAAATGAACGACAATAATGATAAAAAAATTATGAAGTTCCTGGAACAGTCGCAACGGAAAATTAAAGGCAAAAGTTCAAATGTCCGTCAACAGAAGCGCATGTATTTTGAAAGAGAACGTGAAGTCGGCCATGTTCGACTTTCCAATGACTATTTCTCCGACGAACCTATTTATCCTTCAAATATACTTCATCGAAGGTTTTGAATGAGAAAAGAGTTGTTCCTTCCTATTGTGGAATCTGTTGAAAATCATTCAAAATATTTTTGATTGAAAGTTGATGCAGCTGGAAAAAATGGACTTTCTGCGCTTCAAAAATGCACTGCAGCTATTCAACAGTTAACATATGGAGCATCGGCTGACCATTACAATGAGTATACCAGAATTGGTGAAACTACTGCGATTCAGTGCTTATCCCATTTTTGTCAATGTATTATTGAGATTTATGGAGCACAATACTTGAGAAGGCCCAATAATAGCGACGTTGAACATATACTTGAATTGCATGAAGAGCAACATAGCTTCCACGACATGCTGGGTAGCATTGATTGCATGCATTGGTAGGGGCAGAATTGCCTAGTTGCATGGAAAGGTCAATTTACTCGAGGTGATCAAGGTGTTCCCACAATAATGTTAGAAGCAGTTGCGTCAGCAGACCTTTGGATATGGCATACATTTTTTGGTGTTGTAGGGTCTAACAATGACATCAATGTGCTTAACCAATCTCCAGTATTTAACGACGTATTGCACGAATATGCTCCTCATGTTCAATTTACAATTAATGGAACACTATATGGAAAAGGGTATTATCTAGCAGATGGAATATATCCTGAGTCGGAAATATTTGTCAAAAGTTTCACATGTATAAAAGATCCAAAGAGAATGATGTTTAAGCAAATGCAGGAGGCGGCAAGGAAAGATGTTGAGCGAGCATTTGGAGTGCTCCAATCGCGTTGGTTAATTATACGTGGCCCGACTCGCTTTTGGCACAGAAACAAACTGAAAAATATAATGTACACATGCATCATATTACATAATATGATTGTAGAGGACGAAGGAGATGACATAACAAACTGGAATGATGATGATGAAGAGCCAATAATCCATGTGAGCACAGGTTCCATCGAGGAATTTCAAAATTACCTTCAAAGGAACGCAGAACTACGTGATCGCGAAATCCATCATCAACTTCGATCGGACTTGGTTGAGCATATTTGGGAACGATTCAGGAGCAATAACAATTAAAATTAGTGTTTATAATTTTATTATTTATATTTGTATTTTCACCTAAATTATGCCGTGTATTATCGAGATTGTTTAAAATGTTTGTTTTAATTAAGGTTGATTATGTAATTTTGAAAAATTAATAAAACTAGTCGTTCAAATTATTAAAGTATTTTAATTAAAAATATTTAAATTATTTTAGATTAAAAATTTTATTTTTTTACAAAAATATTAGTAATTATATGTTTAAATATGCCTCAATATAATTAGTTTTTTTTAAATATGTAAAGGAATTATTAACATAAATATGTGATTTGATAGTGGGTCCAGGTGGGTCCCGACTATTACACTTTGCAGAGTGTAATTCATGGTGAACAAAAGTGTAATGAATAAGGGGATAATAAAGTGATGATAAGACATGTCCATTACATTCTATAGGGTGTAAACCAATGTGAATGCCCTTAACAACACCGTTAAAAAAAGATGATGTGGCCAAAAAAACCATTAAGAGATGATCATGTGGGAAGTAGGTTCCACTCCACTTGATGAATTAACTCTGCGTATTTAGGACCCTCTCCGGCTCCCCCTTTCCCATATGTTATATAAAAATACAAAATAAAAAAGTATCTCATCCTTAGCAATAACTTTAGCAGCAACAAAAAGAATGGCGATGCTCAGTAAAGTTCGTGATTCTCCAGCCACCAAAAACAACACCGAGATCAACAATTTTGGTCAATAAGCAACTAGTTTAAACCCTTATTTTTCTTTTTCTTTCTTTGAAATTTAATCGATTGATGTTATAGGTGTTGTTGATGTGTGAAGAATGTGATGGTGTTGACAAGTACGAAGTTACAGAGCTAGCATGCCCACTTTGTAGGGGCCAAGTGAAAAGATGGACTGTGGTGGAACTTGCATGAGATTATGTAAATACAAAAAAGAGAAGATGCATGCAGGATGATTGCTCATTCATTGGAACTTTCAAGGAACTAAGGAAGCATATGAAGGCAGCTCACCCCTCTACTTGGCCTCGTGAAATTGATCCAATTCTAAAGTAGAAATAGAGAAGGGTTGAAAGGGAACGTGAACATGATAATGTGAAATAATCATGGCTTCGATAAGGATGATAAGAATGGCTTTGATAAGGGTGACAAGAATGGTTTCGATAACTATTGATAGCTTTTTACATGGAAGCTATTCAGAGATTAAAGGATCTTCAAGCCACTTGGTATGAAAGGTTGCTCCTTTACAATCAAAGCAGATGTTGTTCCTTTTTGTATTTATTTTTCATATCATTGTTCCTAGCAAAATTTGGAGTGTGCTAGCTCTACATCTCTATCTTTCTAAGATTTTAATCTTTTTGGTTGCTAGTACATATTAAAAAGTCACCAGCTTACTCTCTCTTCAGATATCTAGAATTATCCAATAAGTTGGCAAGCTCAAGTTGATAACGCAAAAGTTGACAAGTTGGCTTCTCCACCACCATTCATAAGCTTCTCACTACCATCCAATAACTGACTTTATACATATATAAATAGAGAATGTTAGCTTCATTTTGTGTCGTTGTACATGAGTGGTGTGCATGGGAATGGTACAAGGTAGTGCATAAATGTGTGTGTGTGGTATAAGAGAAATATTATGCATGAGCATTAATGTGTGTGTATGAGAATTAAAATGTATGTCATATGAGTGCATAGGCAACTACGAGTGTTATGTGAGAGTGAAAAGAGTGTGAGAACATGTGAGAGTGCATGTGAAACATTACTAAAGGTGTCGGTCCTTTATGTTATAGTATTGTGTAAAAGTTATTGTTTAGTATAATAATAATTGAATTATTTCAATTTAGTCCATCTAGTTATTTTTATGAGTTTAATTAACAGTACATGCTCACTTACACTAAATTAATTATAGTGGACTCCCTTATTCTCACATAGATATGTCCGTCTTGTGTCTTTTAACTCTCATGTGCTGATTTCAGAAAATTGGAATTCCTTTACAAATTTATTTAGTGTTCATGGTGACTTCCAAGAGATAAAAAAGTTGGTTGGACTCGATCTATTGTTGTTTGCTTGCATGTAAGAAATAATTAGAACGATTAACGGAATGGCCATTTTGCAAACCATAAATGCCTATTTATTCCCTAAGGTTGACTTGAATGGGGATCATATTGTTTTTATTATTCTATAATTGAATTGCTACTAAGAGGATATATGCTACAGCTCTGAAGTCAGGATGTGGCGTAAGAAAATGATACAAATGGACTACGAAATGTCAAGACTCTTTGAGAATTAACATTGACAGGGGTGCCAATTTTATCATCAAGAATAAAGAAAAATGAGGGTGAGGATTGGAGCAGAATTGCGCATGTATGCCATATCTACATAGCTGACAGTAGTGAACAGTTGTCCAACCGAACTGATGAGTATGTACTCTTATGTTTCTCTTAACTTAATATTAATTCCATATCACCTTATGATTGTTAGAACTAATACTTGGCTCCTATATAATTTGTGTGTTTTATGTCACTTTTTATCTTATAAGAACAAGGGCGTATGAGGCTGAGATGATGGAGAAATCTGGCTTGGAGATGAAGTTGGATCACAAGTTTGTTAAAGATGGAGATGACGCATCATCTCCTATTAGTATCACGTTCAAGAATGAATTTTGCTTTGCCCCTTAATATTGCAATCATTTTACCTTTGTATCAATCAAATAAAGGAGTACATAGTTGCTGTAAATCTGCTTGCTATTCAGATGCTTATTGCAGTCAAATAAAGTTTGATCACTGCCACTGTATCATCACTTCCAGTAATTCTGCTGCTGTCCACCTGTCAAATACCAGAATCAATGAGAATTATTGAGCTATATATATATATATATATATATATAATAGTTGAATAAATTTTTATTATAACTTTCCTGAACAAATGACACATGTAGTGTTTATGGAAGGTACTTGGCAGAGCATATTATCACCAAGAATAAGGAAGCCAGTGCCTGCACACCATTTGCACTCAACATGCCCATTTGAGTTGCAAGAAGCACACATAACTGGTCTTGGTTGCTGCAATCATCGTGAAGATTTGAAAACTTAATATATATATATATATATATACATGGACACACACTTCATCTAAAGATCAACTTTAGCTAAGAACAACTATTCTATTTCCATGAAATGACCATTCAAGTCATCTAAATATCAATCTTTTTTATCCTTTACAAAGCCAAACACATGAACAATTCATCATAAAAATTCCATTTCAACATTTCCTCGACAAAACACAATAACTTAAATATAGCTAGCTAATCTTCTTCAAATCAAAATACTAACTACAGCTCCCAATTTGAACCTTAACCGACAGTTCATTCTCCATGAAAAACCAAAAAAAAGTGAAATAATCATGGCTTTGATAAGGATGACAAGAACGTGAACATGATTGTTTGATTCCCGCAAGCATACAAGTTCCTCAAGTAATATAGATTAAGTATAAGTCGATCCCACGAGGATTGAATGTTTATCCAACTAATAATTATGTTTTTAACTTGTTTAAGAATCAAATATTAAGTGAATTATAATTGCTAATTTTTAATAGCCAAAATGCTACTAAATAATAAAATCAATTAATTTAAATTTTAACAAGCAAATGATAGAATGATGTTAGGGATTGTATCACTATATTTTAATTAAGCCGATATTCTTGGGATT
>CATIWM010009220.1:0-18434 GCA_949671775.1 Mallotus repandus | reverse complement strand
CATCATCTTTATCAATCTTTTTCTTCTTATCACATTTTTTTTGTGTTTTTGTTGCTCATTTTGTTTTGCATGTCTTAACTTTTGCAATTTTTTAAATTTGGCTACAGTATGTGCATGGTTTGGCTGCAAGAGGAGTTCATTATTTACATCGGCCAGGACCAACATTGCAGGATGCAGGATTCTTTCTTCTTCCGGTTTGTGTCTAATAATTTCATCGTCTTTTACTTGCAATTTATTTTTTTCCCCCTTCTCACTCACCTTGATGTATATCTTAGGAGCTTGGGCAAGATAAAGGCTACATCAGCGAGTCAGTGTTCACCTGTGTCTTTCTATCTTTCGTATTGGTGAGGTTCTTCACTTGTTATTGTCCTCATCATTTTGAAGTTGCTGAATCCTCTCTCTCTCTCTCTCTCTCTCTCTCTCTCTCTCTCTCTCTCTCTCTCTCTCCCCCTCTCTCTTTCTCCATGTATTTGCATGCATTTGAATGTTGTTTTCTTCTTTAAGGATTTGCTTCTAATTTGTTATGTCTTTGCCATCTTTTATCTTCTGGATTTCTGATATTTCAGATTCCTGTTTTTGAATCAAATACAATTGAATATTTTCATTTACTAATGTTTAATAAATTATAAAGTTGTCGGGGTGACATAACCTTGCAGCATGAACGAACTTCAAGTATGAAATTCTGTTGGGTTTGAAATGAACTAGTGCTTGCACATGAAAGGTCTTCATGAATTGATCTTTGCTACGTTTATGAAAAAAAAAAAAAAAACTTAAAAGTAGAGTTGGTAAATCACTGAGATAGTTCTGGATTTGTTCAAAATGTTAATGAATTTTCTTGTACTGATTCAGCTCATACATTTGGAAATATCTTCTGGAAATATGCTAGGTTATTCAGCTGGTGTTTCTCAAGATAATGCAAATGATATCAAAATCTTTCCTGCATTCTTACATTGCTATTCCTACACAAAGGAGTGCAACATGTACACACACAAAGGAGTGCAACTTCATCAAAGAACTGTGCATAGCATTGCTTTCTTTATTTGATGTATATGCTTTCTGTCATTTACATGCTTTCTTGGTTTTTACCAAATGATAGCTGTTTGTTTGGAGCTTGCTTTATTCTGACAGCTTCATCAGCAAAAAAATTTTTATTCATTATTTTTTTAGGTATTAATTGTTTGAGGTTTGACATCGACTATCCATCTATGCAAGTGATATTTCTGAAATTTTTTTGAGTATCCTATGTAACCTAACGTTGCTATATTCTGTTGCAGTGGACTTTCCATCCTTTCATTTGCAAGAGCAAAAAGATTTATACAGTTTTGATTTGGTGCAGGATTCTAGCATTTTTAGTTGTAAGTATTGGTGTAATTCATTATCTAGTAATGCACCGTGACAAAAAATATGATAATATTTAATTTCGATCAAAATTATCTGGCGATGAGAAAGGAGCTATGTTATTCACTTCTAAGTCAGAGCTGAAAGCACAACACACATGCACACAGGTAGTTAAAGTGAGAAAAAAAACATTAATTAGAGGTTGGTGCTCATGTCAAAGTTGCAGCTTTGATTCTCTTCCAGTTGAATCATTTTTTGAAGTTCACAAAATCTTTTAGTCGCCTGCAATATAAATAGTAAAAAATGTGTATGCTCTAATGTCCCAACACAATAATGGGTGATTTGTTAATTGAGATTCTACATTTCTGTTTGGAATGAACTTGTATTGAAAAATATCTGTGTGTTCTTTCTCTTCATTCTGGTTCAGGCTTCTCAATTTCTTCGGATAATCACATTCTATTCTACTCAGCTTCCAGGTCCGAATTATCATTGCCGTGAGGTACGGTGCACCATAAATCTGTTTTGTTTACCCATTGCATTTAAGTTAGAATTATTGGCATCTTGTGTTCTAAAGTCATGAGAGCTATAAACTATTGCCCTCTTTCTCATTTGGCAGGGTTCCAAACTTGCCAGGTTGCCACATCCTGAGAGTGTGCTTGAAGTACTCCTAATTAATTGTAAGTTTCTTGGGTTTTACTTTGGTCTTGTTTGTGTTTTGCTAATACTTGTGTACTAATTTTGATTATTGAACCTGCAGTTCCTCGAGGAGTAGTGTTTGGATGTGGTGATTTGATTTTTTCGTCACACATGATATTTACCTTGGTGTTTGTCCTCACATATCACAAGTATGGCACACAAAGGTAAAGTGAATTTTCGCCATGTTGTTGCTCAAAAGTAAAAAGTCTTTTGTGAATTTAGAAGAAAAAAAAAGATCAGTATTTTTCTCTTTTGTGAATTTAGAAGAAAAAAAAAAGATCAGTATTTTTCTGTAAGTTCTTTACACTGGCAAAGTATATTAGAGAATGCTTGTGTACGTCAAGTTGGTTCTGTCCTGCAACTAAAATGAACAGATCAATTCGTTGGTGGGTATTAATATTTTTAGCCATCTGGTTCTTCCTTACTAGATTGACTAATTGTAAATCATCTTTCTAGGTTTATAAAGCAGTTAGGCTGGTTGATTGCTGTGATTCAGAGCCTTTTAATCATAGCATCCCGCAAACATTACACAGTCGATGTTGTCGTTGCCTGGTATGTAAATATTCATTCATTCATGTATTGTCTCATTAGAAAACTTTGTTCAGATTCTTGATTTAGCTTTATAATTTATTCTTTTGCAGGTATACTGTTAATTTAGTGGTATTCTTTTTAGACAAGAAATTACCAGGTTGGTTTCATCTTCATGTTCTATATTTAGACTACATCACGCACAATTGGAATTATAAACTAATTTTGACATGTCACTTGCAGAGCTACCTGACCGGACCAATGGAGCTGCATCTCTGTTGTTACCATTGAGTAATAAAGAGAAAGACATCAAGAGCAAAGAAGAGAATCACAAGCTCTTAAACGGGAACTCAGTTGACCCAGCTGATCGGGTATAGTTCTGTGTCTATTTACTACTATGGAAAGTAGACGCAGCTGTAATATGTGATATTGATTGTTACTTTTCATCTTTTTCAGAGGCAGAGAACCCAAGTAAATGGGAAGATTATGGAAGATGCCAATGGAGTCCATGTTGATACAAATGGAATGAATGGCGTGTAGATGATGGAAGCGCGAGCTGTAATTGCTGCAAGGACGGCTTTTTATATCTTTAAGAACCCATGTGTGGTGGGCATCTATTCCCAGAACTGGTGGTAAATTTGATTTGTATTGTAGAGAACATGAAATATGGGAAGCACTCACTTGTACATTTCGCAGCCCCGCTTCGTTGTCATATGGTTAAAAAAACAATCATCCCATCTCATCAGCATCAGCATGTATCATGGAATCATCAGAGTTCTCATTTTCTTCCATGTTTTCTCCTGAGCATGTGATGCTGTTGAAACTCTCATTCTCTTTGCTTACAGTTTAACACGGTGAAGGCCGAAGGCTATTCACATATTAATAGGCCAGCAAAACTTGTGTACGGTGTGAATGTGAATGGCTGATCATTCTGTTGATCGATTCTTTGCTTTATAGTTTAACATTACATACAATCATTAATTTTCGCCCACAAGTACGAGATGAAATTGACATAAAGAAAATAAAGAGTCTGCACTGGAGATTCTGAGGAATATATTATTGTATTCATAGCCAGGGAGAGTTTAGGTATGGTCCTGGAAAACATTAGCAGGCTGGACCTATAGAGCATTAAAAAAAGAAGTGAGGCAAATGATGTTGATTAAGGCAATAATTGAGGATTTGTACAATGTCTCAAAATCATCCTTGTCTTGTCTGAATTCAAGCCATTTTAATAGCACACCCATGAGCAAGCTTTCCATTTAAAATGAAGACAGCAGCTTCAAGCACATGCAGGATGCCTCTCTTTTCTCTGATAACATGCCATGCTTCACTGTCAACAGTGGACAAGTTATTTTGGTCAAAGTCATAAAAATATGTTTCGATAATTATAATAATACCCCTTTTTGTTTTATTTATTTTGAAATAAGTACCCTTTTATTTTTTTTTTGGCTAAGGTCGTTAATTACAATAGATAAATAAATAAATAAAATTAAGCAGTCACATGGTTTATAACGTGCTCGACAAAAATACCAGGTATGAATCTTGGATTGATTATATGGACCCACCCACCAATTAATAATTGTCACTTCAAATAAATAAAAATTTATTATAATTCAAAAAAAAACCAGGAAATATGGGTCCACCCATTTTGATATGTTATAATAAAAGCAATTTATAAATCATCAAATTTTCTCAGATCTAATCCTAAACCCAGAAAAAAAAAAGGAACAGTTAAGAAGCAAAGGTGATTTTGGTAGAATGTAGTGAAGTGCATTTGCATCGAACTATAATCTCTTGGCCTATTCTGTCCATAGTTTGTGTTATATTACACAAACAAGAACTGATGTGTAATGCTAAATTTAATGAGAACCAATTCAAAAGCATGACAAATTTAAGAAGCTTCAACACTCAAAAATCAAAATGCATAAGGAAATTCAAGAACCCGTCACGTGTTCGTCCTAAAATGTATTGTCGCCTAGCTGTTGTGTTCTGCTTATCTATTGGATAGAGCTGTAGATGAAAGAACATAAAGTTGAAAAATACTATTTCGTTAACATTTTTATACATTTTTCTGTTCAAATCCAGAATCAGTCCGGTCAAAATTGAAATCAAAATCAGTTGGTTTAAATTGGTCTAAAATTGGAGGGACGGCTTTAGAGCCGGTTCCACCTTCTTGATTTCAAATTACAGAAAAAAAAAAAAGTCATTGGCAACATGCAATCTAGGGGGAACTTGCCTCCCCCTATTTTTTTTATTTATAAAAAAATAAAATTGAAAAAGACAATTTTACTCCCTCTAGCAACTATATAACAACTAATTTATGGAATTATTTTAGAAAGTTTAAAAAATTAATTTTGTTGTTTATAAATAGCTAGAAGGAGAAGAAAAATTTTCCTCACAAATCAAATTCTCTACATTTACATTGGTTAATTTCAATTTATGTTATTTTTCAATTATTCACTCTTTAATATAATATTTTATTATTTATTTATTCACTTTCATATTCTATAATAATTTTTAAATTAATTCACTCTTTTTAATTTTTTAGTCATTCTCTTAATTCTCCAATTTTTAATTCTTCATTTTTTTTTTTTAAAATGGCAAGTGAAAATGGAAGAAGCACTAGATCAAGATCACAATCTTTTGATGAATCACAACCAAATATTGTTGATTTGGATACTATGATAGGTAATTTAGAAGATGATTATCCAATACAAGAAAATCAAGAAGCTTGTATGCATGAAATTGCAACAAATATTCCACCACAAGTTCAAGAAGAAAATTCCAATCCAATATCCTTAAATTACATTTTAAGAGACCATGTAATGCAGATGACACCTATGACATCATTTGCAATTATTATGGCCAAAATTACAAATTTAAAGTTGGAGGTGTCTATGACACATTTAAAAGTTATTTGATGAACATACATTTAACACAAATTGGTGTTGAGAAAAGATAATCTCAAATTTTTGAGAACACAACATCCTCTTCTCCTTCTCAATTATTCAAATATAGTGATGAACAAAATAAAATGGAATCAGCTAAAATAATTAGTATAGAACATTTTTCTTTTAGTTTTAGTGTAAAAGTAGGTTTGTTAATTATTTTCAAAAAGCATTAAATCCACAAGTTAAACGTGTGTCTAGAAATACTCTTAACAATACTTTATTTAATTTATATAAACAAGAAAAAATAAATTACGAAAATCATTTATAAATTTTGATACACGTGTGTATATTTGTAGTGATATTTGGAGTGACCATTGATAAAATTATTCATACATGGGCATTACATGTCATTGAATTAATAACTATTGGTCATTACAAAAAAGAATGATTACTTTTAAAGTTTTTGATGATCAACATACCGCCAATAATATTTTTAAAATGATTAAAAATATCTTAGAAGAAGATGACTTAGTAAAAAAAATTTCAATTTATTTTGATAATACGGCTAAAAATACATCAATTAATAATGTCCAAACGCTTTATCATGTGGTTAAATTATTTTAAATTTATTCCATTAATTAATCTTGTTGCATGTATTTTTATCCTAGATGTAAAATAGATGAATTAAATAATTATTTAGATGTATATTATGGATATTTAGATATTATAGATAATAATAAAATTGATATTTATTTAATAATTTATAATGTTAGAAGAATAATATTAGAATTATTTGATGAATATAATAAAGATAAATCTACTCTAATTCTACATCTTGTAGTTCTTCTATTCCTTCTACTTTTACTAGTACTCAAGTTTAATACGAACAGGTGTAAATTAGTACAGGTGATCGTGTCTTGATGTAAAGACAAAAAAGACTTTGAGGATCAACTAGTTTATCTCCCGAAATTGACATTTATTTAACAACTACTTTTGAGTTTGGTGATAGCCTAAGAAGCACAGACACATATATGACATGACACGGATACGGCAATACGGTAATTTTTAGAATTTAAGGACACAACACGGGTGAGATATGCTTTATATATATATATTAAGTGTTTAAATTTTATGGAGTTTTTATTTTATCACTCTAACTTTATTTTATAATAGAAAATAATACACATTTTATGTGGAATATATATATTTCACATAAAATGTATATTATTTTCTATTATACAAAGATAATTTGTTAAAAAAATAAAGCTAGTGTGATAAAATAAAAACTCCATAAAATTTAAACACTTAATATAATAATTTAATTAATTATCTATAATTGTCATATATAAGGCAAACATAAAAAGTGTCTAATTAAATTAAATTATTAATAACTAAATTATTAATAAATAAATTAAATTAAATTATTAATCAAAATTATTAATTAAATTAATTAAATTAAATTATATAAAAAATGGAGCTAAAAAGTGTCCCGTTGTGTCTCAAAAGTGTCAAATCGTGCTGGTCCCGTGTCCAAGTTGTGTCGGTCCCGTGTCTCAACAGTATCGGTTCCATGTCCTAAAAAAATAATAAAATAATATAACCGTGTCGGACACGTATCGGGCCATGTCGGTGTCCGAAAAAGTCAGACACGGATACTCTACCCTATTTGAAGTGTCGGTGCTTCATAGGTGATAGCAAAATAGGTAATGTCCTTAAATGGTGGAGTCAACACCAAAATATGTTTCTAGTCCTTGCACAAATTGCTAAATAAATTTTTTCTAGTTTGATTTCAATGGCTACTGTTGAACAAGCATTTAATGCGAGAGAAAATATTTTGAATGAGACTTAATCTTCAATGGCTCTGGAATCATTGGAGGCACAAACATGCATTAATAATGGGACTAAAACAATATTAAGGAAACAAGAAATTGAAAGAGAAGAAAATGACAATCTATTCGACTTCACAACTGAAGAAGAACATGAACTTCAACTTCTGGTGTAGAAAGTGATTAAATTTAAAAGGTAAAAAGGTAAATAATTTTTTTTTTAAATAGTAAAAGAACTATATAGACTTTAATACCTCTAGCCCATAAGAGAATACATAGATAACTTATTTTTCAGTAAGAAAATTAAGTTCAACATCTTTAATTTTTGTTCATTTCATTTTTCTAATTTAATTTTTAATTCAATCTCTTTATTTCCTTTATTCCAAACCAATACATAAATGGTAAAGTAATTTGATATATTTACTTTAATTTTATTTGTAATTTAAACTCTTTGATTTTTTTATTTTAAGTGAATGTTTTAATTTTTATTTTGACTTTAAAGTAATTTGTTTACCTTTTAAAGTAATTTAATTTAATTTTATAATATGAATCTTATTATTTTCAATTTAAAAGTAAATTATTTATGGTAAATTTTTGCCTACACTAAGTGTATTATATTTAGTGGTGAAATTTGTAATAAAGAGATGCCTCTCATTTTCAATGACCAAATGTAAATCTCTTAGTTGATATGTTATAAATTTTATCTCGGAGTGTAATACATCTAGTGTCGGGAATAATCTTTCATTATTTATTTATATAAAATAAAAATATTATTAAAACCGGCCGAGCCATAAATCAACATCAAAACCAATCGATTCAAAATCGGTCCGAAATTAAAATTAAATCGATTCCGATTCAATTCTATCAGCGGTTCCGTGGCCAGCCGTAAGTGTACTCGCTGAAAATAAATCAAAAGGTTCAAAATATTGTCTACTATAAAACTTGGGGGACAGAACTTTTGTACCTTTGCACCGTTTTTGAAAAGGTTGCTTTTGAAGGCCCTAAGGGTGATAGTTAGGAGGACAATGCAATATAGATAAAGTCGCAGTAGCCAGTAGGCACCGTTGAAAAATGATTAGAGAAATGTTATTAACAGGTTATGTCCCACGGTCGGTCTCTAGTTTAGTTGTCAAGGATATGGGCTACACCGCAGGCACTTCTGCAAGGCCATGTGGGCCTTCCAAGCGTGTTTTTGTACCCATCTGAGGGCAATGAGTCCCTATTTCTCTAATCCATCTTTGGTCTATAACCCAATTTTTTTTTTTAAAAAAAGAGCGATGTTGGCGCAATTTAAGCTACCATAATAAAAGCTAGTCAATAAAGAAGTGTTAGGAGAGTGAGCAATTGCAGTGTGTTGATTGTAGCAGCAGCAACAACTCATGATCCTTTTCTCCCTTTTGCATGCTTCTACTATGTATCTTTTTCCTTCTGTGAAAAGGGGTCCTCTTGATCCCTAAATGGGTGATACAAATTATGGCATCAACAACCAAATTATGGCATCAACAACTGTCACACAATACAATTTTCTACAAGATAGTCTAATCCAATGTTTTTTTTTCGTTCTTCGTTATCCTTATTGAATGAGTGATGATATAAACAATTCTTGATTTCCAAATCTTGTTAGATTATTTCAGGTCCACTGTTTACTCTTTACTTTTTAAAATTCATTTTTAAATTTCAGGATTTGAAGAAATGTGAGAGGAAATTAAAGATAACAGTATCTAGTTAAAGTCTGAAGCTATATAGGTGATCCTCTTGTTCAACAAAAAACAAAAAAAGGCTATATATGTGATCCTAGGAAGGTTGCTCCAGATCGTACTTTATACACAAGTACATTAAAATATTAATTACAATCAATAAAATATTAACCCAATAATATTATGTGTATGTGAAAATTCGAATGTAAATTTTTTTACTAAATAACACGTACAATAGGGAATAATTAGGACTATAAATGAGTCGAACTGCTTATAAATAATTTGGTGAAATTATATTAATTGTTGTTGTTGGTATATTAAATGATACATTATTTTTAAATATAATTTGATAATATCTTTTTAAATTATGTAAATTATATAAAAAGTATATAGTAATATATAATAATTTATTATTTTTATTTTATTTATTATTAAAATCATTAATAGAAATTATTTCAAAATTAATGTTAAAATGTAAATCTTGTTGATATAATTTTTTAAAAAATATTATAGATAGAAATATTATAATTATTTAATTGCTAGCTATAATTTAATATAATATTAATTTAATTATAAATTATAAAAAATCAATTATATGCATTTAATATAAAAATAAGTTAGTTGTTATTAATTATTTTTACTAAAGGTAATATAATTTAAATACAAAATAAATTTAAATTAGTTATTCGCTGATAAGAAAAAATTATAAAATAAAATTCATTAAATTTGTAATTATTTTAGTAAAAATTTGAGAGCCTCACCAAACACCTAAAATGTAGTTAAAAATATAGTTAGTTAAGAAAAAGTATCTATCAGCTATTTAGATAAGCTAATTTAAACATCCTTTAATATATTTCACTTGTATGATTAAATGGATTATGGATTATTTGTATAAAAACTAATAAAAAAAAGAAAATTTGTTAAGATTAAATTGAACTTATAAGTTTTCAAAAAAGGAATGCAAACTTAAAAATTTAGAATGTTTAGGGCATTCCATTTGTCAAACCTTGCAAAAATGCTAAAGTCAACATCTATGAGGCTGTCTATTGATAATCCTCTCTCAAGAAAAAATAATCAAAAGTGGGCATTCATTTTTTTTCTTTTAAAAAAAAAACAAACTTATACTTGCTAAAATAGATAACAAAGCCAAAACCAAAACCCCTCCATTGTTGAAGATAAGCAGAAACAATTAAAAACCCGCTTATTTGTATTAAAAGTAAATAGAAATATTATCAAATGCTTACATTTTGTTCATTGATTACATGGAAAAAAAAAAAAAAAAAAAGGTAAAGAAAGAAACTGGACTATATTGTGTAATTTCTCCGATTAAAGGGCCTTTTTCCCTTCTCTTTTTCTATATGAAAAAATGTTAGGAGAAAATTCTTTCTCTCACAAGTTTATATAGAATTGTTGATTAAAAAAAATATATTTCTTTCTTAATTTCCAGCAATTTTTAATTTCATTTACGTAAATGTACATGCATATTAAAAAAAAAGGACTCACTAATTATATTTTATAGCATTTTAAATTTAAAAAATTATAATTTTCTACCAAAAGGAAAGAAATGAC
Source organism: Mallotus repandus (assembly GCA_949671775.1). Classification (NCBI taxonomy): domain Eukaryota; kingdom Viridiplantae; phylum Streptophyta; class Magnoliopsida; order Malpighiales; family Euphorbiaceae; genus Mallotus; species Mallotus repandus. Next base: position 7,889 of record CATIWM010009220.1, on the reverse strand, counting down.
TGATGATAAAAAAAAAAAAAACAGACAAAGTGTCTTGGTTCAGGTTAACTAGAAGATTTGTTTAAGATGTTTAATTATACACCTATAATTACTAGTATAATAGTTTTTAATTAATAAAAAAAATCAAACCATTCAAAATGGACTATGTAATAGTTGATAGTTCATGATTTCTTGTGATCCGCAGGTGGTCTAATTGAAATGACATTTTAACAATTTAATATGATCAATGATTTATTTTATTTTTAAATATTTCTCATAAAATGATATTCATCGAGAATATATGCTAAATTTACAGATATCAGTTGTATACAATGTAACTAATATTATTATTATTTTATATTTTAGACAATTAGTATATCTCTTAATTATTTAATAATTAATAGAATTATGTATTAAAGATTAATAAGTGAGCGGATAGATGGAGAAAAATTTATATGGAACAATAGACTATACTCTCATGGGTGATACGATGTGCGGGCATCATATGCATTTTGTCTTTGAATTAGACAGCTAATTTGAATGCATTCTATATGTAATTACAGAAAATTGCATGTGAGGTGTCTTCCCCTCATAATTCTAACTATTCTTCCAATGACTAAGTCATTGTCTTGTGGGTAGAGTCTTAATTTCCAAAAGCCACCAACCTTTTTCTCCCATTGACTAAGCTTTTCCTTTTTAATTCACACAAAATATTGGATCCATCTAATAACTTCCAATTTTCACATTCCATTTTTGTGAATCTCTTAAATTAAAATACTTCATTGTATGAACAATTACCAAATCAGTCGATAAAAAGTTGTTTTTAAGTTAAACAATATCTTAAGTCTGAATTATAATATATATAGTTGTATTAAATTAGTTGTTAAATTTTTTTTATCATTCTTATGTTTTTATTTAAATTGAACTGAATTAGTTAAAATTTATTAAATTCAGTAAAAACTTTATCGTTAGATTTAGTTAAATGAGTTATTCTTCATGTCTAACAACTTAATTAATTATTCTATGTTCTAATAATTTGGTGATTAAATATTCCTCATTTCCTATAGTTTTTGTTATCTTTAGAAAATTGTGAAATACATGAAACAACGAATTAATATTTTATTACCATTACAAACAATTTTTTTGATCCTATGTATTCTAAATGGGGGCGTTCAAATAGTATATATATATATATATATATATACTGAATGAAAATAAATTAAAATTTTATTTTATGATTCAGTAGTCTTAAACATCCCTAATTGTAATTTCTGACACCAATATGCATTAAATATATTGCTTGTGAACTATAGTTGTTTGAAGCAAGAAAATTTCATGACAAGGAAGATACAATCAAAAGTATAAAACAAAAAGAATAATAATAATTCTTTCAAAAAAAAAATAAAAAAATAAATCCTCATCTACAAAAGGAATAGTCATTGTCAAATAAGTTAAAAACAAGGATATACATATAATATCATTAATACGATCGATAAGGACTTTAAAAAAAAAGAATGGGACCATTATTACTCTTTTTTAGGCATGACAATTTTTAGAGTCCTAAAAAATTTACATTTTTTTATAATTGAATTTTTAAAGATACTTTTATGGTGAATTTATAGATAATTTAAAGTTATTCCGTTTATTTTATTTGTCAATAAAAATTGTACATTAATCAACATTTAATGTTTTAAAAATTCTTTTAAAATTATTATTTTTACTTTTTAGTCTTTTTATTCAATAATATCTAAAAATAATATTTTTTTAAATCACTTTAAAACCTTAAGCTATTTTTTTACCTGATTTAAAGAGTCAATATCTAACTTATATGACCTTTATATTAGGTTGTTATTAATTATACAATTGTAATTAAAAAAAAATAACTCTAGAAATAGTTCTATAAATAAATTAAATAATTAGATAATTTATATTACTTAATTAAAATTCGTATCTTATATTATAATATCATTTATAAAATATTCAAAATACATAAAGATAGTCATAGGTAGGAAGAGTCTCACGTTCTTGTTTTGCATATATATATATATATATATTTTTTTTTTTTTGAAAAATGGACCGTTAATTTCTTCACATTTGCCGCTACCCATTATATATATATTTTACACACACTTAACAACCCAATATATATATATATATATATATATATATACAAAGAAAACAAGATTTAACTACAAAAGAAGAAAAAGGAAAAAAAAAAGAAAAAAAAGAGAGAAAGAGGAGAAGAGAATGATGAAAAGATTACTAAAAAGCAGAGAGCTTTAGAACAGAAAGCAGAAGAAAAAGATTAAAGAAAAGGAGCCTTTTACATCCCACACGCATTCAAGTGTAAACAAGACTTTTTGTTAACATTCAAGAGATTTAACAACAAAATTCATCCATTTCCTTATTTCTTTATTTCTTGCTTTCTTGAATAGATTTGGATTGGATCAACCTCTCAAAAAAAAAAAAAAAAAAACTTTGACCCAGTAAAGGAACTGATAACTATATTCTTTGACAGAGCAGCAATGGCAGACTGTTTGATCATCCTCTGATTATCGTCTTCTTTACTCTAGCCTTCCTTTCGATCAATCTGTCAGCTGTTTTATCTGTTATCTTCTATCAATGGGAGCTCGGTGCTCCAAATTCTCTCTCTGCTGGTTTCACTCCCACCTCAAACCTTCAGTTCTTGAATCCTCTGATCTTGGTACGTACCTACCCACATTAGTTCTTTAAAATCTTTTTCTTTCTGTTTTTGTTTTCATGGCATTATTGTGAATCTTGGGTAACTTTGAAGATTTTAATTTTTGCAGAGAATGCAGGCAAGAATAATGATAGTAGTGTATGGCCAAGTTTCACAGAGTTTAGCTTAGACCAACTGAAAGCTGCAACGGTTGGTTTCTCTTCTGATAATATAGTATCTGAGCATGGTGAGAAAGCTCCTAACGTTGTTTACAAAGGAAAGCTCGATAATGATCGCTGGATTGCTGTTAAGCGTTTTAACAGACTGGCTTGGCCTGATTCTCGCCAATTCCTTGTATGGTTAACTATATTCCCATTTCTTTATTCTTTTTGTCGAATTTGATCGGATGCTAACACAAGAATTCAGGAGGAAGCCAGATCAGTAGGGAGTTTGAGGAGCGAGCGACTGGCGAATTTGATCGGATGCTGCTGTGAGGGCGATGAGAGATTGCTCGTGGCCGAGTTTATGCCGCATGAAACTCTTGCAAAGCATCTCTTTCACTGTCAGTTCTCTTTGAATTCAAAGAAATTGGTATCTGAAATTTACGGTTGGTTACGTTTCTTGATGGTGTTGATGTCAATGCAGGGGAGAATCAGCCTATGAAATGGGCGATGAGGTTAAGGGTAGCTTTGTACTTGGCACAAGCTTTGGAATACTGCAGCAGCAAAGGAAGGGCACTGTATCATGATCTCAATGCTTATAGAGTCTTATTTGATAAGGTGGAGAAAAAGTTGTGGCCTCCGTTTATGACTTCTACTTGGCAGCATTATATTTTGGTACATTTACTTTTTACTTCTTGGCTCATAGTTTTGGTTTCGTGTTTTCCCAGGATGGTAATCCTAGATTATCTTGCTTCGGACTAATGAAGAATAGTCGAGATGGAAAAAGTTATAGCACCAATTTGGCTTTTACCCCACCTGAATACTTGAGAACTGGTAACAACACTGTTTCTAAGATGATATTATCTGAATATATATATATATATATATGCGATATCTTGATCTGGGCTGTTAGCGGTAGATGTCATCAGATCAATAGAAAATTATTGCGGATTATCAGTAACAGGCATATTGTTGGAGTAGCAGGCACTCTTTTCACTTCAACTAAAGCTAAAATGAGCATACATGTGCACCTTGGCAGGTAGAGTGACACAAGAGAGTGTAGTTTACAGCTTTGGGACTCTCTTATTAGATCTTCTTAGTGGGAAGCATATTCCTCCCAGCCATGTAAGATGTTTTATACTGTAATCTCTTGTCTTACCATTTTGTGTGTCACTGGCTTCTGAACTTAATTGAGGCTTTTCGGGGATTTTCCTGACTTTTTTTTTTTGGTTTGCTTTTAGGCACTTGACCTGATACGTGGCAAGAATTTCCTTATGTTGATGGATTCTGCTCTGGAGGGTCATTTCTCAAAAGATGATGGAACTGAACTAGTGCGATTAGCTTCTCGTTGTTTGCAGTATGAGGCTCGTGAGAGGCCAAATGCAAAGTCCCTTGTCACTTCACTTTTATCACTTCAGAAAGAAGCAGAGGTACATTCAAAAGTTTATTGAATCAGCTTTTCGAAGCTAATAGTCACTTTGCAAGTTGAATGTTTTGGTTTTTTTAGTGCTTGGTCTCCTTCTGGTGAGTTAGATAACTTGATATAGAAAAGGCAATAACTCTTGATTAAATGATGTTTGAGCAGGTTCCATCTTATGTTTTGATGGATATTCCACATGAAACTGCATCATCAACTCAGCAATTGTCATTAACTCCACTTGGTGAGGCATGCCTGAGAGTTGATCTTACTGCTATACATGAAATTCTGGAGAAGCTAGGATACAAGGATGATGAAGGAATTGCCAATGAGGTCTGCTCCTGCTTCTGTATCACGACTCGCATAGGATACCTGATTCAATAAATTTAGAACCAATTCATTTCAATGTGCATTAGCTAAGTCTAGGAATAAAATGGGAGCTGGCAAGTTCAATATCAAGTAAATGCATAATCGATTAAAAACTATGTTTTCCATGGCTGAGACGTCCCTACATCAAAAACAAGATTCACATTATGTTGCTTCACTTCAATCCGTTCTCCTTTTCTGTTGCCTTGCAGCTTTCTTTTCAAATGTGGACCAGCCAAATGCAGGAGACACTGAATTCCAAGAAGCATGGCGATACAGCTTTTCGAGCTAAGGATTTTGCGACTGCCATTGATTGCTACACTCAAGTAAGTGTTCTGTTTTTCAATCAAAAAATTTTAGGATTGTACCACTTTATTTTCTTGGTAACCTACAAGCAGCCAGAGCGGGTTGCACAGAAAAATAGACAACATTGATGTTAGGAGATATAGAAACTATTCATATGAAGTAGAGGTGTTATATCCTATGAGCAAATAAAGGCTGAAACTGTGTACATTCAGTATAAACTAGCTGTGGCAGAAGGGAATTGTTCTTCCACAGTTCTAGTGATCTTATGTAACTTTCAGTATTCCACTGAATCAAATCTCTAATATCAGTCCTCTTGCTGGTATAATTGCATATCATGATCATGTACAATAAGTTGAGCCTTCCAGGTGCATGTACTAAGCTTTCTTTTATGTTTCTGCAGTTCATTGATGGTGGAACCATGGTATCACCAACTGTGTATGCCAGGCGCTGCTTATCTTACTTGATGAGTGACATGCCACAGGAAGCTCTTGGGGATGCTATGCAAGCCCAAGTGGTATCTCCTGAATGGCCAACTGCCTCATACCTTCAGGCAGCTTGCCTCTTCAGCCTTGGAATGGAGACAGATGCACAAGAAACACTTAAAGATGGCACAAACTTAGAAGCTAAGAGAAACAAAAGCTGATAAGTGTATAGGTTTCTTTTTCTTTCGCTTTTTCCCCATATTTCTGTGTAGCCTATTGTATGTAGTCAGCTTTTTTTTTCCACCTTATTCTGAGCTTTTTACCGACTTCACAGGCTTGAGGTTGCCTTATAGTTGCTTGCATTGATAAATGATGTTTATGCTGAATCTAAATCTGTTGAATGAAGTAATTGATACATGCTATTGATTGATAAATTGTTGAATGAAAACTTACCTTAGGACTGTCATGTTGCATTCACTATAGAATAGAGTTGTTAATAATATATAACTAAATAAATAGATAAAACATTTTATGGCAAAATCGTCAAAGAGACCCTTGGAATCAATCCAACATCCAAGAACTTAAAGCTGAAGAAAAATTTCAACGCAAACAAAGCTCTGCCAATGATCTATATATATTTTTTTTGTACTTCTGAAAGTTTTTAAAGAGAAACAAGATGCACTTTGAGCCAGGCACTTTATGCCTATTAGTCCAGAGACAAGCTCTGGAAATGATGAGTGTGCGTGCATAGATAAATGACAAGCTCTACTACGTATTAAGTGAAAATAAAGATGTATGACTACCTATAAACTTGTTACTCGACAACATGTGACACACTCAGCACTCCGCAGGCAGCTCTTCTACAAGAATTCATTGTTCTCTCTGATTACGTTTTTCTTCTTCTTTATATATTCCTTTCATTTTTTGAAAGGGGCTCCATCAAAATGTTTTCACAGTTTATGAGGGAACATTAAAGTGAAAGAGCCATGATATGACAAATGCAAACACCATGCAAGCAAGTAGAAAATTAAGGAAGCGGTGGCCGTGCCAGAAGCTTCGAGTCTCCGAATGGGGTACTGATGCTGAGACTGCAACTGCTGTTGTGGCATTGCTCGCCTCATTTGATTGCTCTATTGTCTCAATCTCAGTCACGCCTACAACATTCCGAGCAATGGAATTACAGATCTCGCAGGTCCTGATTGAAATCAAGAAAAGAAGATAACATAAATGTAAAAGAAATTCAATGGAGCTACTAGACAGCACCAAAGAGTCCTAGGGTTCAAAATGAAAGTTCAAATACAGATATATGCCCAAGATTCCGCATTTAACTACTTTACATATATAAGTTCATTCTCCATTATGATATGGCTTATATTATATAATGCAGACTAGAAAGCTGAAGTTGCTACACTATCAATAAAATTTCCTTAACTACCCTTAAAGCTGGGAAAAGTTCGAGGCTGGAATATTTTCACATAATACTTCGCTTTTAAATTTGCCATTACTGTTCAACTTAAGAATAATTAAAGTTGAATTCCTGAAAACATTCCAAAGCACATTCATGAACAAATTTTCTTATGCTTTCACATGCCAAAGATTTTCCACATTAGGAGAAGTATGATCAAATGCAACTTCCTCAACACTACTACTAATAACATGCATTCTTTTTTTTTTTTTTTTCAAAGGCGGAGATTGATTCCTGAATATTTAACAGTTAGGATCTTTATTAACAGTTTGTCCCACCAGCCCACTTTGCCAGATTGTTGTTGTAATTCCATTTTGATTAATAGCAATATCCAAACGTAGAGAGTATACAACAATTACTTGCCAACATCTAATAAGAATCACAACAATCACCAGGAAAACATCTACCCATTTTCAGTATCTTATGATTCAGATACTTCATGTTCTTTGTACTAACATTTAAAAGTCGGTTGTCTTCACTAAACATGTCAGGATCTACATTTAGCAAATTATTATGAAACTATTAAGTGGCCTACCAGCAGAAATAAAGTCCTATAATTAAAGACAAATGTCTACATCAATAAGGGTCAAATCTCCATTTTCAAAAAGAAAGGAGAGTCACAAAAGAGTAAAGCAAAGATTCCTAAATCTGGAAAGAAAGACGATGACAAGGAATTGTCGGTGCAATTACACATAGCTTCAGAAATAGAATCTTAATGCTGTACTCTTTTGCTTTACTTTTTTTTTTCTTTTTTAAAATCAGCTTGTTCCAACAGGCCAATCTCCCTTCACTTTCCTTTAATATTAAGTGATCAAAAGTACCCAATGAACCTCTTACATTTTGCTTCATCTTTAGTTGGCAATTACCACTGCCCACGCCTTGAACAGCTACCAAAGTATTGTAACTTGTAAGTTTTAGGTACTCGGCAGACTATTATGAACAAGAACCAGAAACTAAATCATTTATTACACTAGAAAATATTATGAACTAACAAACAAACAAAAACAGATTAACATCAAACTGTATTATAATAATATTAATTAAAAAAAATGAAAATGAATGTACTTACTTGTTTCCTTTGATCTTGAACCAA
>CATIWM010009218.1:0-28517 GCA_949671775.1 Mallotus repandus | reverse complement strand
TACCATTGTAACTTTGTTTGCCTATCCATCTCATTATCTACTCGGTTAATATAATATTTACATCAATTCCCTGTGGATCGACACCCTACTTGCTCTATACTAAGTCTTTAGAGACTAGGGTTATATAAATACAATTCTACCCGCTTCAGTATCCTTTTGAGGATTTCCTGGAGGGAGCTCGTTTCTCTTATATGATGACTCTAGTGCCATATTTGATTGATGTTATGGCCAGTGAATTTATTCCTCCTCCACCTCCTCAGGCAGATCTTTCATAGCCTTCGGGTTCTAGAGCTGGGACATCACGAACATCTTAGGGTGGCTCCACTTCTAAGGTAGCATCTTTTAATCCGGTATACTTCTAAGTTGTGTTTCTTTTTTATTTATTATTTTATAAGCATATAACAAACTTTGTTAGTAATAAACTGTAAATAACATGAGTTATAAGAGTTTATCTGTAGCGTTATGGATGTCGTCGAAGGAGATCGGATGAGGAAAGTGGCCCTAATACTGAGGGGACGGCACATGCCAGTGGTGTGGGATCTAGTGCTGCCATTCTTGGTGATTTGGTGAGTGCAGTGCCTCTAAGGTTGTATGGGATGTTAGTTACAGGAGCATAGCATGCTTTTCTTTGCCTAGAGCAGGTACACCACTGTCGGATGTAGTGCCTGCGAACGCTACTTATACTAGTCTCTTGACTCTGCAAGGGTTTTCTCTTTCCTTAATTTGTTTTTCATTTGATTTCTTTTGCTTTGTAGGTGCCCATTTCCACTGCTCAGTCTTGGTATACTACTATGATTACCGTGCAGGAGTATTTCATGGGGTTCACTAGCATACAGAGTAGACTGCCTTCTTCCTTTATTGATTTATAATTATTTTATGCATATGTATGTGTTTTATGAATGTATGAGATGTGATTCATGATGTTTACGTAATGCAAAGTGAGTATATTCACGCTAGTCGTGAGTGGGAGAGGGAGCGAGCGTGTTATCGTGAGTAGATCGATTAGCTGTATGTGCGACTAGCAACTTTTGAGATGGATGTAGAGGGTACAAAACCTGGCTCAGATAATGGAGATGCCTGAGTGGATTCAGTTGTTGTTCTTGATGGCACCCATAGCCGATGTAGTTGTTTAAGAGGCTCGGTTTAGGCTTTTGGCTATGGTGGTTTAGTATTATACTATTTTCCCAAGGTTATGGACTCTGGGTATTGTATCTTGGGCATCTGTCCCTATGTTTATACTGGTGGTTGTTGTTGTTCTATTATGGAATTACTGACTTGTAACATTTGCTTGTATAACTATGACTATTCTGTCTTATTATTCTGCTTCGTCTACCTCTTTATTTTCTTTTTCCTTCTTTTGCATAGGTCATGTCATTTTACAGCTCTTCGCACCTAGTTGGGCTTCTATTTTTTTTTTTTTGAGGTTCGACGATAGTGGCTGGCAATTTGGAGAAAAGAAAATGAAATAGGTAAGAACTACAAAGCATGTAATGAAACTATGCAAATTGTACTTAGCATGTTCGATGGATTCGGATGATAATGATGTATTGCATTTCCTCAAATGTACTTACATGATTTGAAAAGCATTTGCATATTTACTGAATACATTTAAGAAAAGCACAGTTGCTTGCAAATTTCTAATTGATGGTACCCATGTCCTTAGTCAGCCTCTTCAGGTTTTCTAACTAAGTATTTTCTCTCGGTTCCCTAACTTTTGCCTAGGCCACCCTTTTAGGTTTTCAACCTAGTGGGAAATCCCCTAATTTTTGCTTGAGTTGCCTTTTTTTAGTTTTTAACTCAACCGGGTCTTTTTTTTTTTTTAATTTGCATTTGCTCTAGACATAGTACTTCTTCAAGCGGTCTGTGTTGGTACGCTCAGAGAACTCAAATCCTTCAGAATCCATCAGCTTGGTAACTTCTCTTGATAGGACAGCTTTGACCAGATATGGGCCTTCCCAGTTTAGCCTAAATTTCCCTCTAGGGTCTGAGACATTCTGTTTGGCTCGCTTTAGCACCCAGTCTCATGCTTTTCACACTCTTGTGTTTGACTTTCTTATTGAAGGCTCTAGCCAGTCAAGCTTGATATAGCTACATATGATACAATGCTTTCAGTCTGTGACTGTCTAGAGTAGTGAGGCAGTCATGCCTATATTGAGTGCATTGTGCTTCGGGTAGTTCAGAATCAATTACTATTCAAAGTGATTTGATTTCTATTTCCAATGGGAGTACTGCTTTGGATCCATATACTAGTGAGAAAGGAGTGGATCCTGTTAAAGTTTTGAGTGTTGTTCTATATACCCACAATGCGTATGGTAGTCTATTTGCCTAATCACGGTAAGTCCGAGTCATCTTTGACAAGATCTTTTTGATGTCTTTGTTTGCAGCTTCGACTGCCTTGTTTTCTTGTGGGTGGTAAGGTGAGGATTTGTAATGCTCCACCTTATAACTCCTTAGTAATTCCCTCACATCCCCTTGGAACTGAACACCATTATTTGAAACTATGTGATGGGGAATCCTATATCGGCAGAATAGGTTTTTTCTAATGAACCTTGCCACTTGTTTTTCCCTCAGTTTTCCATATGACTCTGCTTCGATGCACTTTGTGAACTCGTCGATTGCTACTAGGATAAACTTGTGTCCGTTCAAGGCAGTGCGTTATCATGCACAAACACATCTTGCTCATGCATGAAAATGGAAGCTGATTTTGATGAAACGAACCTCAAAAACTCATCCGAAAGGTCCAAAAACCCCGAAAAATACCCCTAAAACAACGCGATCAGAGCCTAGGAAGGTCGCGTCACGCTTGCAAGAGAGCGTGATCACGCGCCCCAGGGCCGTGATCACGTGCCACAGGGCCTTGATCACACTCCTTGGGGCCGTGATCACACATCCCAAGGCATAATCACACATTCTAAGAGCATTATCATGTGTCCCAGGCGCATGATCACAAGCATTTTCACTAATTTTCACACATTTTTTTGCACATTTCCCTATAAATAGGGGTCTCTACCCCCCATTTTTACAAGGCTTGAGCCTACAAAGCAAAGGCAAGAGCCTAGGAAGTGAAAGCCAGAGCTTAGGAAACACCGACAAGAGCCAAAAAGCATACACACGTTGAATAACTGAAGGCTTAGGAGCCCCAATCCACACACCTTTAGCCCACTTTCTACATTTTTCATAGGATTTTAAACTACTTTTAAACCAAACCCATCCTCATCTTTGTCAAAGCATGCTTCAAAAGTATACAAATTTACATTACACACATCATTTTCAACCTCTCAACGAGGAAAGCTTGAAAATCTCTAGAAGCTAAAGCTTCAAAAACATAAAACAAGCTCAGTCGAATCTGAGGACTAAAAAATCATTTTTGCACATTTATTTTACTGTTTCGAATTTTACTTAATTACTGCCAGCAATTGAGAAATTATTGTGATTGTGTGATGAGACTGGCAATTTGCATGTGCATAATCTCTGCTTTATTTGCTTGTAATTAACTATCATTTTGCATCAATATGCATTCAATAAACATGAAAGCTTACTTATCTAAGCTAGCGCTTTGGTATTGCGGCCCAATTATGCAATCATCATTATCTACTATTTATCTTATCATTTAGTAATAATTCGTGCTAGAGTATATACTACGTGCATCTGTTTAATCATTCACGATTGCATCAATTGTCTTTATTGCGCCTATATGTTGTCCGAGTGGATGAATAGATGGAACTGCACATAGTTGTGCTAATCTCTATTTTGCAGGTGTATTCTAGATTAGGACTAGATTTACATTTTTGCACTTTTTCTCTTTCATATGTATTTACTAGGAAAGCCTTGTAAATAATTATGATGAATTTTTCGTACTTTCTGTTTTTATCAATGTGCTTATGTGAATGTATATATATCAACTATCATTACCAAACTAGGGTGTTGTGGTAGCCACGTATTGAGTATTAAAATAAGAAATAGTCAAAAAGTATATGAGATCTCCTGGGCTCAAAATCTCTACTGAGGACAATACTTGTTAAGTGACCCGATGTCGTCCCTTTATCTTTTCCTGGTTTTCTAAAAGCCAGGTGGCAACTCCAAACACAAAAGTGTCTCGCATCTCCCCATGACCAAATATTTATCCCTATCCCATAAACAAAACGGATGTCCCATTCGGCAAAGTTGCTATGTCCTTCGAAAGCCCACCTCAGGTCACTCACAATGGTGACTCCACTGGGGACTTTGGTTAGAGAGATCAATTTAAAAATGACTATTTCTCATTACTTAATACTCAATCATGTGGAGCCCTCCACCATTGCATTTGCACTACACAATCACACGTGCACCCTTGGTCCCTATCAGCTGACAATAATGGAAAATGATCCACTATGGTTCTACACGAGTCACAGGGTGACCAATTTGGATTTATCACCTTTAGCCTTTACTTGTGGTTTCGTCGGACTCATTTGACTAGAGTCTGTGACCTAAGTCCTTAAGGGGGGTGACCCAAGTTATCAAAAGAAAGCTAGACTCACTAACTGGAGTCTTTAACCCTAGTAATAGGGGGTCATTCTCGCTAAAGGAGCCCTTAGCCTTATACCCTTGACTCATCCCATGTAAATAAACCAATAGAAATCTATGCTAGGATCCCACTAAGCTTTGCATGCTAGCCTTAATGTTGTCTGTTTGATGTAAAATTAACAAATGCTATGACACTTTTAGTTTCCATCATCGATTAACATTATTATGTCCATTCTCATAGACTGCTCACACTTAGTCTATGTGATCCTTATTTACCTTGTATAGGCCTGATGTGCAAGGAATGATAAGAATCATTCACCTTAGTATGAATAGCTAGTGAGAACTGGCGAATAGTGACATCTTTCGATGATAGAACCTATGAGCATCGTCCATTTACCCTTATCAAATCAAATAGATGGGTCAGGAATTTGACTAGATTGTAGACATTTGTGTTGAAAAAATCAAATCATAAACTCTCAAACAATACTTTCATGCCCCTTGGTAAACGTATTGAATATCGATGTGCGGACATGAAACTGGACCCCTCTTGTTGACTATAGCCCCTACACATGCGAGCATGTAAGGACTATAGATGCCATTTGTGACCTAATGACTGGTCCTCAAATTAACACTATACGCTTACCTCGAGTGCATTTGAGCATCGTTCCTTAGTTTACCCCTTGATTCTCATCAATACAAATCAAAATAGCCTAGTCTGGGAGCAGAACCATACTCTCATGCTGACTATTGGGTTAAAACCCACCTAGGAAAGAGACTGAATAACCACGTAGAGCAATAAGGTTGGAAGCAAGAGCTTGATTATGATTGGCTTGTTCCCTGTACAAGAAATACTAACCAGTTTTTTTCTTTTTTCTTTCAATCATGAATATATAATATAGCATACACTAACTCATTTTCTTCTCGCAGCCATCATGCATTGTTGCAAACATTCTCACCCCATTCCTTTGCTTGCACACATCACGCACACATAATAACTTTTATATACCTTATGTCTTATCTTATTAACTACTAACCCTATCTCCTTTGACGTTTTTTGCTTCAAAAAGGACCATATGCATTCCTAACAAGGCTCCATGCACCAATAAATATCTCATGGCACATAACATAACATGCATTCATGTTGTTTTTATTCCTCATCCTAATAAACATCATACATCCTTACACATATCTCACAATAATTGTACTCATACATGCATCATTTTTTATGCCATAAACCCCAAAAGAACCCCTAAAGGGAGAGTTAGGAATGGTTAGGATTCAAAATGGCTGAACAATTTAGGAATCAAAGCCTCAAAGAGCATAAGAAGGAATCTGTAGCTGGTAGTGGCCTAACCAACTTCCTCAGAGTTGAAATCAAGGCCATCCTTCGAACTGAAATCGGAAAAATCCTCAATAAAACCCCAAATTTCGAGGATGAAATAACCCTTTTAAATGGCAACAGGGCATCTGACACTCATGGTCCTAAATTGAACAAAGAAAAAGGGCTCATAAGCACACCTGAAGATACTGAAGATGATTATGAGTTTTACCAAGACAAGCTGCCACAATCCTCATTTGGGGTAGCAAGCATCGATGAATCTGAACCGATAATGAAGAACCAGGAACTAACTTACAAGATCACTCAACTTGAGGCTCTAGTGAAGGAAAACACTAACACCCTGACCATAGGCTTCAATCTATTTTTATGCTCATGAATGAACTCCTGCGAGATCACTCCAAGCAACCCTATCATTCTAAGCCTGATGAAGCTAAAAGACAAGAAATGTGTAACCTGAGTTTAGTGGATTATAATTTATTGGAGTTCCTAGAATCACTTATAGACCGCCTTTCGACCTACAAAAAACCTCCAAAGTTCAACCAATCCCTCTCCATGATCTTTCAAACTCTTCGACATAGAAACCTTTTAGAACCTCGTGAGTCAAAACCACTACCAAATCCACTACCACCTCATATCAACCCAAACCTTTATTGTCACTTCCATTAAATGTCTGGCCTTGCGACTGATACCTGTAGGACCCTAAAAAATGTAGTCTAAGACCTTATCAATCCTGGAAAAATTGATGATCCTCAGAAAACATCAAGCATCAAAACTAGCCCTTTGCCTGAATATCGAGACATTCCCCGCACTAAAAATAAATCAATACCTAACCATTCAATCACACCATAATCAAACACCATCTCTTCTAGTCCATGTAAATCTCTAGCAAGTGATGGAACACCTACCTCATGAATGCCACCCATCCTTTGGATTCCTACATCCAATCACCATAAGAAGGGAGAGCAAAAGGGAACCATAGGACTTTATCCTCTGTGAAAGTCATGAACAAGTAGTACAGAAGCAATTAGAATGAAGGAGATTAATAAACTCTGGATTAGAATAGTGACCTCTTACCTTTGTTATTTTGCTAGTGCTAAATGTTTATGTGGTTTATCAGACATCTTGATGGAATGCTAAATCCTTTGTTTATCATTACCTTATAATCTATTGATTGTCTTTACTCACTTTACACTCCATTAAAACTGCAAGTGTTCAATTCTCGCAACAGCCTCATTCAACCAAAAAAAAAAGAAAAAAAGATGAAAAAAATAGAGAAAAAGAAAAAAGAAAAAAATGAAGAGAAACGAGAAAAGAAAGATAAAAGCCCAACTAGGTGCATAGAACCGCCTAGGCAAAAAGGGGCAAAAAAGAGATAATAATATGAGGCATGTACTTGAATGAATATTTACTATAAGCCATTTTTCAATTCATCATCAGATTATAAGGATTACAAACAAGTGAGTAGCCAAATTTGCATTGTGCCTAGCACACTTTTAAGTTGATTCCTATGAAAAGGCAACAAGGATGTTAACCATGCCAGTTCATTTCAAAATGCTCAGCCGAAGTGCCAAATGTACATTAGCCTCATTAAATCTCATTGCTCTCCAAGGCACATTGAAACTCACAGATGCAAACCAAGGATCTACCAACCACTGCTAATGGTCATTTAAAAATCCCAAAAGACCCATTTTCCCACCATAACACATGCTTACTTAAAGCCACCTAAAACCCGAAGCTTACTTTTAATGCAAGTCTTCCTTATTTTCAAATAAAGCCTAAGCCGATTGTCAACCCATTCTCATCCAACATGATCCACCTTTCTCAAATAAAGATTTGCAATGGGCTCCCTAATGCTACTCTTACCCTTACTGTTTCAAAGAACCACCCATGTGATAAATAAACTACTACACTCTTATCCCAAAAAACTATAAACCTCTTAAATGGCCATTAGCTCAGTATGCTATCATCGAGATCTCTAATTTTGTCCCTAAAAGAGTTGGTCCTCTTGCTATCAACATTGTTCCTAGTATCTCCAGTCAAGAATCACTAATCGTTTGACTCTCCTCAAAGGGCCTTGGCCTAATCTTTCAAATAAACTCCTTTTACCTTAGCACTAAAAAGCAAAAAAAAAAAACCCATTTATAGCCCAACACTCACCTCCATCATATAGCATACTTATCTGTATTACATGCACATCACAATGCATACCCTGAGAGTGCAAGTTAATGTTACTCTTCTATATATAGCAATACCATCATCATTCCATGCATACACGCATTGTACATGTGCCTCTAATAAATATAAGGTTCCAGTGTCATCTTGCATCAAGATATAAGCTTAAGAAAATGAGTAATTATCTTATCTTCATAAAACATAATCATTCACTTGCACACATACATATGTCTTAGAATGACAATTAATCTCACATTTCGTCATATAGCATAATCACTAGCATCCCTCACATACATGCTTCTACAAGTATATTATAATCATTGATGGCATGTGCATGTATGCATCTATATAAATGCATCAAAGAATAAATAAATGCCCCCATTAAGATGTGGCATCACCATCAATACTCCATTTATATTAACATCACATGTGCATGCACACCTGCATACATGACCAAAACATCCTCATCACAAAGCAGAATAATTAGCATTCCTTAAGCATATACATTTGCATACTCCACACATGCCTAATGACTAAAGCTCTATGTGCATGTGCACTTGCATTGGTATTTCAAAAAAAAACCATAACTAATCTTCTATGCAACAACATATGCTTAAGGAATCCAACATGCATCATAAAATATAATCATTCATTACATTCTTCTGCATTGGAAGACATGTCCTTCACCTTGAAGAATAATCACTTGCACTTTATATATGTTATGACCATTTGCACCCCATGCATGTGTAGACATGTCTGAGGGAAATAAGCTACTCTTCATTCATCATGCATACATGCATTCACACAGCATGATCGTCATTCATACATTCACATTCTATTCATGCAGACATTTCATAAAACAAAAGACTTTCATCTCATTAAATTGTAAGAACCATTAGCATTTCCTACATGCATGCAAGAGCACTTGCATTCCCACCTACATACACGTATACATAAACACTTGCATTTCCTCCTTTTCTACTTGTTGTATAATCACTCACGCATATGCATTCTCTCAAATGACATCAAGGGACAATCCTCTTCTTTTAACATGACATAAAATCATTGACATTTCATGCATCGTGCATATTTATCATTCCTCCTAAAAAAAAACCCCTTTTCCCTATCATGCAATATAATCATCAACATTCCATGCATCATGCAAAGATGAACAAACTTCTTCATCAAATAACATGATTGTCATTACTCCCTTCATACACACACTCGCACATGAATTTCATCATATAGCACAGTCATCTACATCACATACATACACACATCCACGCACATACCATAGAAAAAGTCAAATAGTTACCCTTTGTCCATCACCAACATCTCATTAGTATTAGTATACATACATATATCATAAAAGGGTAAAATTGTCAGCATCACCAAAATGCATACATGAGTGCATTTGCGTATACCATCCCTCGGTGGAATCAACGAGTGACCATAGATGCTAATCAAATCTTAAAGCATGACATTACAAATGGCTCCATGCTTCTTCAACATTCATTGGTTGGCCCACAGAAAACTCCTTTACCTCCCAAAACTCCTTTACCTCCCAAAGGCTAGCTTTAGCAAACAACAAGACCAACAAGCTTAAAACCAAAAAATTCAAAACCAACATACCTTACCCAAAAGCCACCACAAGATTAACTCAAATACCATAGAAGCACCTCGGAACCTCCTAAACTCTCCAAAGCCACACAAATAAAAACCAATAAAATTTGCCTCATTGCACCTATACATGTGCACGGATAACTTATGGGCCACATCCTATACATGGATCATCTATCAAACCATTCTCACTCCCTTATCTGATAAATAGCTTGACTAGGTGCCCCGAACGAGAAAAGAAAAATTCGGATCAAATGAAGAAAGTGAAAGGAACCCTAAGGTCAAAAGCCAAAGCTCCAACACCCTTTTGATTATTCTTGACACCCAAGTCATGCTTCACTTTTGCTTAAAGGCTTTCTCATCTTTTCCAGTAAATAAGTCTCAATCTTCAAAACTTCATTTTGATGATCTACCTCTTTCCCTTTCATCAATGAGCAATCTCAGAATGGTTTTCCCCTGTGTTAAACATGCATCACAAGCATCGCATTCACAAACATCAAAAACATGCATCATAGGCATAGCATACACAAACATGGAAGTACATGTCACCAACAAATGAGCATTGTGTTCACAAACATTAGAAATATGCAGTATAAGCATAACATGCACAAACATGGAAAACATGCATCATAAACATTTACATAGAAATGTGAAACATACATCATAAGCAGAAACATGATAAAAAGGCAATGCACCAAGAAGCCATAAACCTAAACATTCAAGGAAGATTAGAATGCTCAAGGAAGTTGAAAGCATACCAACAATGGTCTTGAGGCATCCACATCAAGATGAGGACCGCTAAAAGATACCATCAATCCATCAAGCACTCTCAAGGAGCAAACATCTACATGGGTAGCAAACAGACCCAAGTAAGGCAAGATTTGCACCTGCTAAGACATAAACACCAGCTCCAAAAGCCTAGCCTAACACATACAGCAAGAGCTAAAACTATAATAAGTGCTACAACCAAGCAACTAGAGCTACATAGATAGCAAGAGCTAAAATCAGACAGCTAAAGCTACACAGATAGCAAATGCTAAAACCAAACAGCTAGAGCTACACAGACAGCAAGAGCTAAAACCAAATAACTAAAGCTACACAAACAACTAGAGCTAAAATAAAACAGCTAGAGCAACACAAACAGCAAGAGCTAAAATTAAACAACTAGAGCTACACAAACAGCAAGTGCTAAAATCATATCAGCTAGAGCTACACAGACAGCTAGAACTATACAAATAGTAAATACTAAAATCATATCAGCTAAAGCTACACAGACTGCTAGAGCTATACAAATAGCAAGTACTAAAACCAAACAACAAGAGCTACAACCAGAATAACACATACAATAACTGCAAAGGCAAATAGCTAGGGCTACAAACACCATAGCGAGAGCTATAATCACAACAAGAGCAACAGAAACTATAGCAAGAGTTGTAGTTGTCATAACAAGAACCACAGTCAGTATAGCAAGGGCTACAGACACCTCAACGAAAGGGCTACAAACACCACAGCAAGAGTTATAGTCACAACAAGAGCTATAAACGCTACAATAAGAGCTACAATTGTCATAATAAGAACCATAGACAGCATAACAACGGCTACAAACATAACAATGAGAGCTATAAATACAACAAGGGCAACAGATGTTACAGTAAGAGCTACAGTAAATAAAGCAAGGGCTATAGTTACTATCAAACAAGACTAAGAGCATGAAACCCTCCCAGCATGGACCAAAAGACCATCAAAAGGGAAGTCAAAATAAACTTCGACTGAGAATCACTCTGTGAAGAAACAAACACTAACTAAAATCTCTTTATTTCGTAGGGAAGAGCAACTACACCAATAAGCAAGAGCAAGAAGTAACAAATCAACAAAAACAATGCAACAAAAGGCTAAAGCAACCATGCAAGTTAAGGCAAATTCAAGCAAGTAAAGAATAAAGTCGCTCAGAAAGTGACACAATAAGGGTTGCGCAACATAGCAAGAGCTACAACCACAAGAATATAGCAAGGGCTATATTTTCAAAGCATACCATATGAAGCAATAGCAAAATCAACAGTCAACAGAAATGACACCAAAATGGAAGAACAGAAGACATAAAAATTGATAAGTGCCACCATTGTCACCACCTCTAGACTAGGGAGTGCCCCCTCCCTTCTTTCTCTAATACATGCATTTATATTAGTATTCATACATTATAAATAAAATAAAAATAATTATGACTCTTTTCTTACATTTTTGCAAACTTCATCTCTACCATGAATTGCATATATCAGAGCCAAGTGAGCTGATTTCAATTATTATAATCTTCCTTTAATGCTCATCTCATGATTTCCTAAGCACGATCAACAATTCTAAGTCGGGACTTTCTAAAATTTAATCAATCTAATGCTTGCCTACCGCCTGGATGGATGAAGAACACGCAAGAAAAAACCTATAAGGGACGTCGATTAACAAAATAAATTATCGTTATCAACATAACTTTCAAAGAGGCTGGTGATCTCATGACCATACTCGCCTAGTCCAATGCTCAAAATTGAGTACGAGTATTCAAAGAACTCCTTGATGGCATTCACACTGAGTGAAAAAAGGCGGGGAATGCTTGAGAAGAGAAAAATGAAAAAAAAATGCAGGGAAAGCAAAGAAAATAATAATAATAATAATAAATCTTGGCGTGACCTTTCGGCGGTATCCATGCTTAGTAATACGAAAATGGCAAGGTGTACCAAAGAAAAGAAATCCTTTGCACAAAAATAAATAATGTATGGTCAGTTATCACTTTCTACTCAAAAGCCTCTTAACAATCAAAATTTAATCTATTTATCTACATTCTTTATAAGTTTCATCTCTCTACATTCTTCAGAAATTCACTTTGGAAGCTTGCTCTCCACTTGGTAATACAAACAGTCTTAACCACAAGTTATGGATCATGTTTTTGAATTGTTGAGATAAGTATTAACTCAAGGTTATCATAGTTAAGATAGCTCAAATGCTCTAATATATACAACTTTTGGCATTGTTGGATCAATTGTAAGAATTCAAGAATAGAAGCACTCAATTAACCATGACTAATTCAATGCATAAATTAAAAAAATAAAAATTCTTTTCAAATAAAGTAATAATAAATTCATGCACACATGTTCATAAATGCCTTCTCAGGACTTTGAGCTGCAACTAGCCAGATAAAATCCAAAAATCATCATCACCTATCAAGATCAAGAAGCATTTACAAGAAGATCAAAACAAAAGAAGTACTTCGAGCTACAACCAACCAATACAGATTCAAAAGTCTTCAGTAACGATCAAGATTGAGAAAACACATACAAGAACATTCAATAAGAATTTATCAAGATCAAAGAGCATCTGCTACAAAGCTGAAAGGTAACAAATCACAACTGTACTATGCACTAATCACAATCATACACCAAGCATAATCACAGTCACAATCACAACTGACCACTTCTACTTGACACCTAAAGAGTTAAAAGCAGTATTAGGCACTGCTAGAGAGTGCAAAATACACTTAACATGACTAGAGAGTGTTAAGAACCTTTAACACTACTAGAGAGTGTTAATCGAGTGCAAATCGTATTTAACATTGCTAGAGAGTGTCAACACGGCTAGAGATTATTAAGAACCATTAATACTACTAGAGAGCGTTAATCGGGTGAGGGTAGCATTGCTACTTTGCAAAACACTAAGTAGGTGATCGTAGCACTACCTAAAACCCTAAATAGGTTAGGGTAGTGTTGCTACTTTGCACGACATCAATTAGGTGATCGTAGCACTACTTAACAACTCTAAATAGGTGAAGGAGACGTTGACACCAATTAGGTGATCCTAGAACTACCTAAAACCCTAATCAAGTGAGGGTAGCATTGCTAATAGACCCCTTAACACTGCTAGAGAGTGTTAAGTACCCTTAACATTGCTAGGGAATGTTAAGAATCCTTGATACTGCTAGGGAGTATCAAGTACGACACCCAAAAGGGTAGTCATTGCATTTGCATACGCATGCTTGCATATCATGTGCCTGATTGCATATCACTATCACATGCTTGTCTCACTCCCTTGAATCATCTTGCATGAAATATGCTTCTTTACGTGTATCTCAAATTGCATCATTCTGTGTGCATCCCAAATTGTGTCCTTTTACGTGAAAAAAAAAACCATCACTACCATGTTCATATGAAACTTGCATTCATTCTTTGTATGAACCTCGAAAATGCATCATGAATTTTGCATTTTGCATTGCATTATACATTTTGCACTACTTCTTGTATCTCGCATATATCATTACCATTTTATGTGAATCCCAAAATTGTATCTTGTGTGAATCCCAAAATTGCATCTTGCATGAATCCCAAAATTACATCTTATGTAAACCTTTAATTGCATTCTTGTGTGAACCTTAAATCGCATATTGCATGCATCCCAAACTACATGATAGTTGAATCACCAAGCAACAATGAAGATCGAATCACAAATAATAAAAACTAAACATATGACAAGTATTTGTTCATTCGTACCACCTCTAAAGTGTGCCGAGAATCTGAAAAGCCCGAACTAAGAAAAATCAAACTCTGAATCATTAAGTTGCACCCCAATTTCATGAATTATGAATAATTGAAGTGGCAAGTCGCTCATTTTTAGCAAACGATGCTCAAAACGAGCTACTCATCAGTTTGGTGTTCGACTCATGAGACCGAAATTCAACTTCGTGAAAATTGGAAGTTAATTTTCATAAAACAGACATCAAAATCGTGTTCGTAGGCCCTTAAAACTTTTAGAAGTAACCCTGAAATAGTGCGCGTAACCCCCAGAAGTAGCGCATGAGTGAATTTACAGTGCGTGATCACGTACGAACACATATTGCTCATGCGTGAAAATGGAAGCTGATTTTGATTAAAAGAACATTAGAAATACATCTGAAAGGTTAAAAAAACCCCAAAAATACCCTAAAACAATGAGATCGGAGCCCGGGAAGGCCGCATCATATGTGCAAGAGTGCGTGATCACGGAGCTGAGCGCGTGATGTCTGATCACACGCCTAGGACGCGTGATCACATGTAATTGCACATGATCACGCACCCCGGGCCATGATCACGCGTTCCAAGGGCATGATCACAAGTTCTAGGTGAGTGATCACGTGCATTTTCACTAATTTTCACACAATTTTGGCCTATTTTCCTATAAATAGGTGTCTCTACCCCCCTATATTTGCAAGGCTAGAGCCTACAAAGAAAAGGAAAGAGCTTAGGAAGTGAAAGCTAAAGCTTAGGAAACATCGACAAGATCCAAAAAAGCATACACACGTTGAAGCACTGAAGGCTTAGGAGCCCCAATCAACATACCTTTAGCCCACTTTCTACATTTTCCGTAGGATTTTAGACCACTTTTAAACCAAACCCACCCTCATCTTTGTTAAAGCACGCTTCAATGGTATACGAATTTGTACTACACATGTCATTTTCAACCTCTCAAAGAGGAAAGCTTGAAAATCTCTCGAAGCTAAAGCTTCAAAAACACTAAATAAGCTCAGTCGAATATGAGGACCAAACAATCATTTTCACACTTTTATTTTACTATTTTGCATTTTACTTAATTGCTACCAGTAGTTGAGAAATTGTTGTGATTGTGTGATGAGACTAGCAATTTGTATGCTAATTGCATAATCTCTGCTTTATTTATTTATAATTAACTGTCATTTTGCGTCAATATGCATTCAATAAACACGAAAACTTACTTATCTAAGCTAGAGCTTCGGTATTGCAGTCCAATGATGCAATCATCATTATCTACTGTTTATCATATCATTTAGAAATGCTTTTTAATAATTCCTGCTAGAGCATATACTACGTGCATCTATTTAATCATTCATGATGCATCAATCGTCTTTATTATGCCTATATAATGTCCGAGTGGATGAATAGATGGAACTGCACATAGTTGTGCTAATCTCTATTTTGCAGGAGTATTATAGATTAGGGCTAGATTTACATTTCTACACTTTTTCTCTTTTATATGTATTTACTAGGAAAGCCTTGTAAACAATTATATGGTGAATTTCTCGTACTTTCCGTTATTATCAATGTGCTTGTGTTAATATATATATATCAACTGTCATTACTGAAACTAGGGTGTTGTGGTAGCCACGTATTGAGTATTAAAATGAGAAATAATCAAAAAGTAGATGAGATATTCGGGGCTCAGAATCTCTACTAAGGATGATACTCGTTGAGTGACCCAATGTCGTCCCTTTCATCTTTTCCTAGTTTTCTAAAAATTAGGTGGTGACTCTAAATACACAAGCATCTCATATCCCCCTGAGACCAAACATTTCTCCCTTTCCTATAAATGGAATGGATGTCCCATTTTGCAAAGTTGCCATGTCCCTCAAAAACCCACCTCAGGCCGTTCATAGTCCTTGTGAATTTGGCACTTATGGCACCTTCTTACAAATTTGATGCACTCTTCCATCATCATCATTCAGAAGAACCCTTGTCTCATTAGCTTCTTATCTAGGATGGTGCCATTCATGTGCAGACCATAGACACCCTCGTGTACTTTTTCCATTGCTCTAGCAGCTTCTATCTTGTCCAGACATCTAAGTTGTATCCCGTCTGAAGTTCTTTTGTATAACACAAACTGGTGTGATATGAATTTTTATGCCAGTTGCCAGATGTCTGCCTTATCTTTTTTTATTGCCTTCTCAGGGTAAATTCTCTTTGTGAGGTATTGCTATATATCGTAGAACCAGGGTTTGTTGTCTACTTTTGCTTCCGCTATTCTGAAGCATTTGTGGCTAGGTTACTCTGATTTAAGTAGGATTATAGGCTTCATGGGAATTTTGGCTGGTCCTTCCCATACTGATGCTAAAGAAGCGAGTGTGTCAGCCATTTAGTTGTGGTTTCTAGGGACATGGATAAATTTGCATTTTTAGAAAGATAAGGCGAGCTGTTGTAGGTGGCTCAGATATGGCCTCAAGTGTTGTTCTTTCAGTTCCCATTCTTCTATTGTTTGATTTATTACCAATATAGAATCCCTAAATATTTCAACTTTTGTCACTCCTAGAGCTATCAAAGCTTCTATACCAAATGTGCATGCTTTATATTTTGCCTCATTGTTCGTAACCCTGAATGCTAGCTTCTTAGTAATCAACACCGTTTTGCCTTCTGGTGTTAGGAGTATGATCTTGACTCATGCTCCTAATTGATTAATTGCCCCGTCGAAGTACATATGCTATCCCTGCACCTCGATGGCCATGCTGAGGTCATCTAGGAAATCTAGTTGAATTTCTTATGGATCTGGAATAGGGTTGAGGGCTAAGAATTCAGCGACTGCTCTTCTTTTCATTGTTTTCTTAGTTAGATACTACACATCGAATTCTGTGAGTTGAACAAGCCACTTGGCAATTTTTCCCACTAAGGACGAAGCATCTTAAAGATCCTTCATAGGAACTATTTTGGACGCAGCTTGAATCTTGTATGATTGAAAGTAGTATCTGAGTTTCTCTATTCCCATACCATTGCTACACATATCCATTCGACTTTACTATACTTTTCCTCATAAAGCAACATTTTTTTACTCAGGTAGTAGACTGCATGTTCTGCTTCCCCTTCTCCTTCTTGGGCTAGCATTGCGCCAATTGCATTTGCTTTAATGGCTAGGTACAAAGTTAATATTAACTCAGACTTAGGCTTCAGAACTGGTGGATTGGCTAGGTAGTTTTTTATTTTGTCAAATGCTAGCTGATAATATTTGTTCCATATGACTCACCAATCTTTTCTGAGTAGCTTGAAAATGGGTTCGCAAACTGTTGTTAACTTGGCAATGAACCTGCTTATGAACTGTAGCTTCCCTAGAAACCTTCTGATTTCTTTCTCTATTTTTGGCACTGGCATTTCTCTAATCACTTTTGCTTTATCTGGATCCACTTTGATTCCATTTTGGCTAACAATACATCTCAGTATCTTGCCTGAAGTCACCCCAAATATGCACTTTTTTGGAATAGGCCTGAGGTTGTATTTTTCAACCCTTCTAAGGAACTTCTCAAGAGTAGTTGGGCGCCCTTCTCTGTTTTTTGACTTAACCATCATGTCATCTATGTATACTTCAACCTCTTTATGTATCATGTCATAAAACATAGTTGTTGCCATTCTTTGGTAGGTTGCATCTGCATTTTTTAGGCTAAAAAGGCATTACCCGGTAGCAGTAAGTATCCTATTATGTTATGAAGAACGTCTTTGCTTTGTCGATGATGGCCATAAGAATCTGATTGTATCTAGAAAATCCATCCATAAAGGAATACATTGCACAAGAGGTAGCTTCTGCTTTACTGGTGTACACCTTTCTTTGGTGGGAATGTAGTGTTGAGCGATGTCTCTGTCGATGCCGGTGTGTCTTCGTATGTCCAAGCAAATACTTTTGAATATTTTATTAATATTTTTTCAATTTCTCTCCTCTCTTCAGGGGTAACATCTTTCAAAATATATAAAATGCATGGTTCATTTTCTGTGCTAATGTTAAATGGTTCAGTGCATATGGAATGAATGTCAAATATGCAAGTATTTTGGTCAATGCAATGCACACTACCATTAGAAAGGACATCAAGCAAGTAAGAAAAATTTGATTTCATTGCATTAACTTTAGAGTTCATTTCATCATTAGTTTCAAATAAAGAAAAAGTACAGAGATCATCTCTAGTGGCAGTGTCCTCAAACAGAATGTCATCAATGCTTGATTCAAGGATGGCAGCATCCTCCTCATAGTTGAGGGTCTCAGTTTTGGATTCTAATCCTAGATTCTTCATCAGTACTTTAATATCAGTCTCAGTGATATCTTCTGGCAGGCATTTGCCCTTAGCAGAGTCAATAACATCTTTGAAGATTTCAAAGCCAGGTTTCTCAACCCCTTCCTTTTCCTTTTTCTCTGTCTGCCCCAGATAGATTTCAGTTGAGCCTTCTAGAATAAAAGAGGTGGACTTCTTAGTTCCAGTGTCCTTCTCAAGATCATACCCCAGGCCATGTCTGCTAGTTTATCCTTAGAAATTAGGGAATTATGTGACTCCAATGTACATTCTACTCAATCCAATTCTAGGCAGGTATTGCATGTTTTTCATCATTGCAGTAACCTTTAGTTCGACCCAATCTTTGTGGATTATAGACATCTGGAAGCCTGGTGGCACTGTCTTCAAGCAAGCACTGATATTGTTGGCTTCAGCCGAAATGGTGACAACTTTGTCTTTTAGTGGGAATTTGATCTTCTGGTGTATGGTAGAAGGTATGCCTCTTAATGGATGGAACTAAGGTCTCCCCAATAGCAGGGCAAAGGTTAGAGGGATGTTTAGGATAGTGAACTATGCTATTGATTCAATATCCCCTACAGTGACTACTACTTTAAAAACCCCTACGATTGGCTTCTTAGAGTCATCATAAGCTCGAATAATCATGTTAGATTCCTCTAGGTCTTCAACATTTATTTTAATTTTGTCCAACAGCCTCAAAGGGCAAACATTTATGGCAGATCCATCATCTACGATAACACATGAGGTCTTTTTAGATCTGACTCTTGCCTGTATGAACATAGGACGATTATGGACCCTTCCTTTAGGAGGCAGATCTTTATTTGAGAAGGTGATTGCATTATAAGAGGCTTTCATTAGAGAAGCTATCATTTCGCACGGTGAAGTGTTAGTCATGATCTTTGCATCATCGAGAGCCCTAACTAGAGCATCTCTATGCTTCTTAGAGGCCATGAGCGAATCCTAAATACTTGCTTGTGCCTGAGTTTTCTTAAGCTGCTTAAGAACCTTATCATCTTCTTCCTTAGTTGGAGCCACATCACTTGACATTTCTTTCCCCTTGGAGACATCCTTTTCCTTTTTAGGAGGTTAGTAGACTCTTCCGCTATGAGTTATGTGATTAACTAAGAGTAGAGGCTTTTTAACTATCTGCTTCTTGCTATGTGGTGTCTCTTAACTGGTTGCTTTTACATTATTTCTCTTGTTCCAGACAATGCTCTCAGAGTCATCATGTTCCTGAGTATTTTTGCCTTTTTTAACTTCTTTATCAGAGCTGTACCATATGTCAATTGCCATGACTTGTAGATTTAGAGTCTGGACGATCCTAGTCATTTCGTCTTCTTCATCAAACTCTTCTCCCCATCCTGAGGAAACTATATCCTCTAAAAGAACATCAGCTATTGAAGGTGCACTGTACTTGACCTTATAGTTAATTTTTCTAGATGGATGGCCTAGTAGATCCCACACTTCAGGTTTGTTCTACTCAACTTTAAGGCTTTCGTCTATTTCATACAGATAAGGGCAGTCAATCACTTCACCATTCATGAGAAGGGCTACATCTCTATCTCTCCTTTGCATCATCAAGTGGGGAGTTAATGCTTGGGGCATCAAAATATATTCAAATGTGGAAGGATCCCATTCATCCTCACTAGAGTCATAATAGTCAAGAATCAAACTTAAGAGTTCATTTTCTGAGATCATTAGAATTCTTTTTCTACTCTGGCTTCTTATTCTTTTGGGGTTTCCTGAATGGCTTGGATAGATTGTTTAGTAAAAGTTTTGGGTAGGCCAGATGAAATCGTGTTGATTGTTAGTGGAGGCATGGCTTGGTAATTTGGGAGGGGGTTAGTTTTGACATTAGGTTGTCTTTCAAGATCATCAATCTTTCCTAAATCAATAAGGTTTTGGATTGCATTTTTTAGAGTTCTGCAAGTGTCAATGGCATGGCCAGGTATTTGGTAGAAGTGGCAAAATAAGTTATTGTCAATTTGTGGAGGCAAAGGATTTGGTAGTCGTTTTGGTTCTCGTGGTTATAGGAGGTTCTTTTGCTGAAGTCTTTCGAAGACCTTGGATAGTGGAGGTTGAAGTTGGAAAATCTTCTTGGTTTCTTGTTGATGATATTGACAGATGGTGGGTTGAAGGTGTCTGGTTGAATTTAGTTTATCTTGGCAGTTCGGGTGAAGGTGTTTTGATTTTGGGTGTTGGTTTGAGTGTTTCGGCAGAAAGTGTTTCTGGGTTATTGGGTTTCCTCATCTTCAATTCTGATTCTAGCTTGATGAAGTGCTCGAAAATCAGGGTAATGGGCAAAGATCATCTATTTTCTGAAATGGGGTAATGACCCTTTGATTATCAATTCTATCTACTCATCCTCTGGAGGATAGTTTCTCATATTGACAACTTTAGCTCACCATCTAGCAACATAATCAGAGAAAGATTCACCAGGATTTATTTTATAGTTTCTAAATCTCTGCGAGTTATATCCAATTGAGTGTTGTATTCACACTGTTTGATGAATTTCTGAGTTAACAACAATCAGTCACTCTTTATCTCATCCTCAAGGTCAAAGAACCATGCTCTTAGCCCCTCTTCCAGTGAAGTGAACAAGAATCGAACAATCTATGATTATGTAAGCTTAGTAGCAACTATGAAGGTGGCGCATTACCTTAAATGGACCCTTGGATCCCCAGTTCCATCACACTTGGAAAAGTTTAGTAATTTGAAATCATCAGGAAGTGGTTCATCTTTGAATAGAGCTAGATCAGTAAAGCTTTTGGATTCATGAAACCCCTTATCTTTGAAGGCGAATTCTAACTGAGCCATTTTGTTAGCTAACAGCTTGACCTCCCCTACTAATTCAGGTTTGGTCAAGTGAGCAATCTTAGCAACTTGTTATTAAGGTGTTTTAAAGGCATAGTAATACTCATCATCATCTTCAATATTTACAGGCGTATGAAGGACACCCTTCCCTCTATCTACTCACGGGTTGACAGATGCATATGCTTTGTTTATGGGAGTAGCAACACAGTTTTCCTCTTGGGAGTTGTTAGTTTGAACATTAGTGGCTTTGGTTTGGGTTTGGAGGATTTCTGTTATAGTGCCATTAGTAAGCAATTTTTGAATCCCCTCTTTCAGTTTATCCTCAAATTGTTGACATAAAGTGTCTTTTGAATCACCCATGTTAAGATCTCGTTTACTGCACATTAGTGAGATAGAATAAACAAATGATGAATGATGCATGCATGGGATGCGCCTATAAAAGAATACAATTAGCATGTATGCATGACGTGCTCATGCATAGTCTTATTATGATAGATGCAGATGGCTACAAAAAGATGTGGTTAGTATATGTTGTCTATATTATGTCATGTATGCATGATTATGTAAGAGATTATTAAGTTTTCATGCACAAGGAACAAACCAATCACAAACAAGCTCTTGCTTCCAACCTTATCACTCCACGAGGTTATATAACTTTCATAGGTGGCTTTTGACTTGATAGTCAACAGGGGACTATGGTTTCGCTCTCAGACTAGGTTGTTTCGATTTGTATTGATGAGAACAAAAAGAAAAACTAAGGAACAGTGCTTAAATGCACTCAAGGTAAGCGTATAATGTCAATGTGAGGACCAGTAGTTAGGTCATAAATGGTGTTTGTAGTCCTTATACGCCCATGTGTGTAAGGCCTATAGCCAATAAGAGGGGTCCAATTTCATGTCCCCACATCAATATTCGATACGTTTACCAAGAGACATGAAAGCATTGTTTGATAGTTTATGATTTGATTCTTTCAACACAAACGTCTGCAATCTAGTTAAATTTATGACCCATGTGTTTAATCTGATAAGGATAAATAGACGATGCTTGTAGGTTCTGTCATCGAAAGATATCACTATTCACCAGTTCTCACAGGCTATTCATACTGAGGTGAATGATTCTTATCATTTCTTGCACATCGGGCTTATGCAAGGTAAACAAGGATCACACAGTCTAAGTATGAGCAGTCTATAAGAATGGATGTTATGACGTCAATTGATGATGGAAACTAAAAGCGTCATAGCATTTGTGAATGTCAAGTTAAACTGGCAACATCAAGGCTTGCATGCAAAGCTTGGTGGGATCCTAGTGGAGATTTCTATTGGTTTATTTACATGGCCTGAGTCAAGGGTATAAGGCTAAAGGCTCCTTTAGAAAGAATGCCCTCTTGTGACTAAGGATACAGACTCCGATCAGTGAGTCTAGCATTCTTTTGATAACTCAGGTCTCCCCCCTTAAGGACTTAGGTCATAGACTCTGGTCAGATAAGTCCGACAAAACCACGAGTAAAGGTTAAAGGTGACAAATCTAAATCGGTCACCCTATGACTCGTATGGAACCATAGTGGATCACTTTCTGTCATTGTTGGCTGATAGGGACCAAGAATGCATGTATGATTGTGTAGTGTAAATGCAATGGTGAAGGGCTCCATATGATTGAGTATCATGCTATGAGAAATATTCATTTTTGAATTGATCTCTCTAACTAGAGTCCCTAACGGAGTTGCCACTATGAGAGACCTATTTTTTTAAGTCCCGGGAGGTTTGGGACGTTTTTCCAATTTTGAGGGACATGGCAATTTTACCAGATGGGACATCCATTCTGTTTTCAGGACAGGGACAAATAATTGGTCTTGGGAGAATGTGAGATGCTTTGTGTTTGGAGTCGCCACCTGGTTTTTAGAAAATCAGGAAAAGGTGAAAGGGACGACATCAGGTTACTCAACGAGTATCGTCCCCAGCAAAGATTCTGAGCTCAAGAGATGTCATCTATTTTTTGACTATTTCTCATTATGATACTTAATATGCAGCACCCTAGTTTTAGTAATGACAGTTGATATATACACATTCATATAAGCACATTGATAATAACGGAAAGTATGAAAAATTTAGCATAATTATTTATAAAGCTTTCCTAGTAAATAAATTTGAAAAAGGAAAAGAATGTTGCGAATATTTAAATCTAGCAAATACCTCCAAGATAGAGGTTAACACAACTATGTGCAATTCCATCTATTCATTCACTTGGATAGCAGATAAGCATAATGAAGATGATTGATGCATCATGAATGATATAATAGATGCACGTAGTTCATGCTCTTACAGGAATTATTATAAAGCATTTCTAAATGATAAGATAAATAATAAATAATTATTATTGCAGTATTAGACCGCAATATCAAAGCTCTAGCTTAGATAAGGAGCTTTCGTGTTTATTGCATGCATATTGATACAAAATTATGATTTATTATGAGTAAAACAAAGCAGAGATTATTCAATCAGCATGCAAATTGCCAATCTCATCATACAATTACAACAATTTCTTAACTGCTGGCGGCGATAAAGTAAAATGCAAGACAGTAAAATAAATGTGCAAAAATAATTATTTAGTCCTCAGATTCAACTAGCTTGTTTGGTGTTTTTAAAGCTTTAGCTTTGTTGGATTTTAAAGCTATCCTCGTCGAGAGGTTAAAAATGATATGTGCAATGCAAATTCGCATCCCTTTGAAGTGTGCTTTGATAAAGATGTGGTTGGGTTTGGCTCAAAAGCGGTCTAAAAGTCCTACGAATAATATAGAAAGTGAGCTAAAAGTGTGTGAATTGGAACTCCTGAGTCTTCAATTTGACAGTGTTTCAGTGAGTGTGCCAGCTTTTTGGCTTTGACCTCCCTCCTGGCTCTTGCCATTGTGGAAATGGGAGGTAGAGACCCTATTTATAGGGAAACGTGTTAAAAAATACGTGATAATGCATCCCAAGGCATGTGTGTGCACGCTTTTACTTGTGTACATGCATACTAGGGCACGTGATCACACTATTTTGCATGTGATCACGCTATTTTGCGTGTGATAACACCTTCGGGGCCCGTGATCAAGCACAGGGTCGCATGATCACGCATTCTAGCACATGATCATTTGCTCTTGCGCATGTGATGCAGCCTTCCCGGGCTACAATCGCACTATTTTCAGGGTATTTTTTAGGATTTTTGGACTTCTCAACGTGTTTCTGATGTCTTTTTTGTCAAAATCGGCTTCTATTTTCATGCGTGAGAAAAATACGTTCAGGTGTGGTCACGCGCTATAAATTTGCTCACGTACTACTTCTCGGGATTACGTGCACTATTCCAAGGTCACTTTCGAAAGTTTTTAGGGCTTTACGGACGTGTTTTTGATGTTTCTTTTATCAAAATCGACTTCTGATTTAATTAAGTGGAACTCCGGTCTCATGAGCCAAACATCGATTTGATGAGTTGCTCATTTTGAGCAACGTTTGCTTGAAACAAGCGACTTACCACTCCAATAATTCGTAGTTCATGAAATCAGCGTGCAACTTAACGATTCGTATGTTGATTTTGCTCAGTTTGGGCTTTTCAGACTCACGGTACATTTCAGAGACTGTACGAATGAATAGACACTTGTTATGTTCAGAGAAATGTTTTCATCACTGGACCTTTTTGGGACAGTCAAAATTTGATATATTATAAATACTTTAATTTGAAGTTCTTTTAAAATTACTTTAAAATTTTTTAATAGACTATCAATAATTGAACCTATCCTTTTTAGTGTGGATTTGCTTAAAGATATCCTAAGGACTGGGCCCAATCAGAACCTTTATCCAAAAAGAATTATATTAGATATTGTGTATAGTTAAAACAAAAAGAAAAAATTAAAAAATTGGTTGAAAAACTAAAAATTTATTACCAATATTTAACATGCTCCACTTTACAGCAAAAACCATCAATGTGCTTTGTCACACTAGTACTTGAACCTCTAGTCTCACTTAAATTGTTCATCTAGTCTTACTAGACTTCTCTTGCCACTCGTACATGCACTAATGGGCTCTTTTTGCATTCCATTTGGCTTTATCATATTTTTCCTCCAACTGTACGTGGTGTTGTTGCATTATGTCCTGTAGATAGTTTACCATAGTCTGTATATCCTGGGTGCCCTCCTTAGAGTAAGGCAAACAAAACCTCTTTTGTGATTAAAAAACTAAAATCAAAATAATTCTACAAGTACTTGTGCAATTTTTTTTCTTATCTTAAACTTCTCCCAATATAAGTTTTTGAAAGTAATAAGCATATCATTCCAAGTGTATTAATCCTCATGCCATCTCTTATATATCTTTCTAGTGATGTACATATTAATAGAATGACTATCCTAAGAAAACCTACAAAAATTAAAAAAATAGTTAATTAATGTTTAAACAATTAATAAACTCAACAAATGAAATAAAATTTCAACTAAAAAAACTAAATTTTACTTACTTATTATGGTCGACATCAAGATGATAGTGTGAGACGACTCAATTAAAGCAACAAACACATCTACACGAGAATGAGGCTGAAAAAGAGGCCATGAAGCTATAGGCTAAGGAGGATGAGAAGTAGGATGAGAAAGAGGTGGGTAAAAAAGACAAAGCTAAAAAGCAGTGGCTATAGACTTAAAATAATCGCCTAAATGGTGTGTGACAATGATGGCCTAGAATTAGTTGCGACTAAAGGTGGAGGTAGAGGAGGGGGACTTGTATTATGCATTGGTGGTAGTACTAAAAGCCAAAAAAAAAAAGAACAATGTCTCAACATAGCAACACATAAAAACTTATTAGATAAAAATAAAAAAATAAATTATTACACATACATTTTACTCCTAATTGCATATTTTTATTAAGAAAAATTAAATAATTGTTATTTCATTAAAACTATGTTACACAATATTAAATTTAAATAATAATAATTAATATGCATCTTCATCATTTTTTCAGCTACTTTATCTTCATCTTCATCCTCTCATTTTTATTTTTATCTATTTGGACAAATGGTCAAATGATCCCTTCAATTTGCGTATTTGGATCAAATAGGTCAAATTTAAACTTTTTCAATAAATAGCCCAAAACTTCTATTTAATGGCAAAATAAATTCAAAGTTTTACCAAATTAAATGCTTGTAGTGCACCTCTAAAAAAAACAGTGAATTAAATATTTTATTAACAAAACTTCCTCATTTCAATTTTTTCCTACAAATGAAACGATATATTTTTAAATAAAAAAACTAGTTTACTGTCCACCTTCGTGTTCTTACTATCACTGTTGCAACAAAGCAACTGCAACAACACCATCAACATGATGGGTCCCTCCTAGTAGAGTGGAGCCCACATTTGAAAAGTTTAAAAAAAAGTCAAAAATGGCTGCACCGAAATCGGTGCAGCCATAAAAGAAAAAAAAATTGTCAAAATTTTTTTTGTTTCTTCTGCATTCTATGGCCTATATAAAGGCCTTGCAGATGGGAGAAGAAGCATAAGAGAGCCACAAGCAAAATAAGAAAAAGGAGAGGAAGCTTGTGAGGAAAAATTAAGTGAGTCCAAAGTATTTTTATTTTGATGAAAGTGAGAGAGTTTTAAGGGTTTGAGAATTTTTTCTCAAAAGGTGAGTGACACAATAGTGAGGAAATTATTTTTAGGATGTGGGAAACACTTTGAGTGCCACTATTTTGGTGAGATCTCTTTTATTGTATACCTCTAGTATTAATCTAGAGAAGACTCTCTCTTGTACCTACTATTTTTAGTTGAAGAATTTTTTGGAGTTTGTCCCGTGGACGTAGCCCAACACTAAGGGTGAACCACGTTAAAATTCTGATGTCATTTATTATTATTTATACGGCAGGTTTTACCGCCTATTTTATTCACCCATTAGCCAGTTTGACCGCCTCCATATATTTATTTGTTTGATTATTTCTGCAGTAATTTTTATTTGTCTCAATGAATATTATTCCGCTGCACCAACGCTGTCAATTTTTCCCAACAATATGAATCAGGCCAACAACGTAGCAATACGTTCTCAATGTTAAATGTATAAAAAGCATATCAACACACAAAATATGAAAAGATCTTTCACCAAGATCAATAGATTAAATAATAGGAAATACATGGAGAAAAGTAAATTAGAGAAGCGGTGATTGCTAGTTCCAGGACTAGCTTCACCCCCCGAAACAACAAAAAATCAAGACAAAAAACTATTCACTGAGAGAAAATGGACACCTGTCTTGTATATACTCTTTTATAGTTTCCTTCATTTGAGTTTATGCATATATTCTTTATATATTCATATGTAATAGTTAGATTTATGGTATATAGATACATATTATATTTTACTGAATAAATATCAAATATTCAAAATATACACTACTAATTTAACATTTTAAATGTAGGTAAAATTTTTTTCCTGAATTTATTATCATTGCACAAATCAGTTAGTTCAAGTGATTTGAAGAGCCTACTAACTACAAGAGATGGATGAGCATGCAAATCTCCATATTGCATTTATCATGTATATATGGATTATTTAGCTATGATTATTGGGTTTATTGCACAAACGGTACTATAACTTTGACCCATGTTTTAAAATGGTACTGGATTTTTAATTTTTTTTTTTCAGATCATAGTCCCTTAATGATTTCCAATCAAATGTAACATATGTGGAAGTCTGAATAAGTATATTTTTTGTATATTCGCCATGTAAGCATCCAATTAAGCAGACTAATCATCTTGTGGACTCCATAAAATTAAATTTGCTAAAATTTTATTTTATGGGGCCTATAAAAAATTTTATTCTATGGGGCCAACATGATGATTATACTATTTAATGGGATGTTTACATGACGAATATACTAAAAACATGTTTATTCCGACTGTCATGTATGCTAAATTTGATTGCATATGTTTGAGGTATTTTAATCTGAAGCAAAAATCGAAATTGTGGTACTGAAAAGAAAAAAAATAGAACTTCAGGAACTGAAAAGAAAAAAAAAATTTAAAATCTGGTACTATTTTGAAATATAGGGCAAAATTATGGTACCAACAGTGCAATAAACTCATGATTATTGCTTATGAGTTGTAGGTAATAATGAGAGTTATTTGCATAGATGGTACCTAACTTTTCAATCAAATACCATTAAAGTATCCAACTTTTAAAATATAGCACAAAATTTTCTAATCTTTTTTTTAATTACTAATAAAGTGTTTGACCTGATTTCAGTCAAAGCTGACTATAAACG
>CATIWM010009195.1:0-30660 GCA_949671775.1 Mallotus repandus | reverse complement strand
TAATATTTATTTTGTTATGATTTATAAAAATAAATTTTATGCATTTAATTTACATTATAAATAATTAGTACAAATATGAAATTAATATAAATATGTTTAGATAATTATTTTTATATTATCAATAATTAGCATAAATATAGCCTTTAATTGCGTAGGTCATGATATTCAAACGTTGTAATACAGCTGCTCAAAGAATTATAATCATTCTCAAACAGTCCAAAAAATAACGGTATCTTTTTTTTTATAAATTTAGTCTATATATATATATATATATAATTGAAATAAAATATAATATATTTATTCTCATCTTGTTAAATCTGTAGTATTATACAACATCTAATTAAATTCTTGT
The DNA here is from genome assembly GCA_949671775.1 of Mallotus repandus. Classification (NCBI taxonomy): domain Eukaryota; kingdom Viridiplantae; phylum Streptophyta; class Magnoliopsida; order Malpighiales; family Euphorbiaceae; genus Mallotus; species Mallotus repandus. The sequence goes on along the minus strand of CATIWM010009195.1, from coordinate 30,308 downwards.
TTTCAATTTTGAGCTATGATTTAATTAAATCAAATCAAATTAAATTAAAATTTAACAAAAAATTGTATTAAAATTAAATATCATAAAATACAAATTTATTCTCAATATTTGATTGAATCTATAATATTATACCATATTTACTTTTTTTTAAATCCTAATTTTTTTACATTGTTACAATATAAAAATATTTGCATTTTATTTTTAAAAATATTTGTAAATTTTAATTTTAATTAAATTAAGTTTAGTTTGAAAATTTAAAGGTATTTTTGAAAATATTGACATTTGATCTTTGACTAATAACATATTCCAAGAATATTCTTACACTTTTTAACAGAATAGAAAAATTGTTTAACGAATTAAACTTAAAGGAGTTTTTAGTTAATTTTTGAAACATAAGGGACGGACTAGTAATTAGATATTAACCTCAGGGGTAATAGTAATTATCCCAAGTTAAAATAATAACAATGCAACGAGTTACAATGAAAATAAATAAAAATATAAGAGAATTAAGGCTTTTTAGTTTACATTTTGGTATAATACATCCATTACTTTTTGTATTTGTCATTTTTTATTAGTTTGACACCTCAACTTCCAGTTTTACCATTTTAATATCTAAACTTATCTAAAATGTAATTTTAAAACCCCTATAAGTACACATAGTATGAAATAGTGAATCGGCACATGCCAAATTTTAAAGATTTGGCTGACTAAAAACTAACATGTCAAACTAATAAAAAGTGACAAGTACAAGGGTGACAAATTTATTACATCATTAAATTAGTGTGTTTTAGATGAGTTTAAGTATTGAAATGATAAAATAGTAAATTGAGGTGTTAAACTGAAAAAATGTGTCAAATATAGAAGAATGCAAATATATTATGTCCTTACATTTTTATTTTTCTAATCAAATTTTATGTACCTAAATACCATTGAATGATCCTTTTTTGAATTAAAAGGGTATTTGATATAACTATTTACAACTAATAGCTGTTATATTTTTATAGAATAGATGATAGCTAGTGTGATGTCTATCAATTACCGTTTACATCAGTTCTAAATTAAAGTTTTTCACGAACAACTTTTATTTATTTAAATATAATTTTTATTTATGTAAATATAATTAATTAATTAATTTTATTTTAAACTAACAATGTTTTTTTTTTAATTTTGATAACATTGACTTTTCATATATTAATATATTTTATTCATATTTCATATTTATGATATTAGATGTAGGTTTTAAATAGAAATACTAAAATGTAAAGTTATATAATTTCATTTTTATCATATTTAATTATATTATTTTATAAAATTTATAAATATAAAATACTTTTTACGAAAATTAATAAATATACATTAATACTTTTTAGAAAAATTAATAAATATACATTAATACATATCATATATATTGTAATTCGGCCATATATATAATAGATAAAATGAATAAAGCATTTTAAATTTTTTAAAAAATAATATTTCCAATAGTCATTAGCTATATAAAAACAACTATAAATAATTTTATAAAATATTTGATATTAATCAATTATCATTTTCTTAAAAAAATATGTTTTCATTAAAGAAAAACACTGCAAAAAACAAATATTATCTAATAATTATCAGCAACAGTGTGACCATACAGAAATAGCTAGTGTAGCTAATCGTACATAAGAAGGGAGAGGGACAAAAAAAGGAAAGTCAGAAACAGAAGCATGTATTGTTGGCTTTAGCAGTCACATGGTGGAACCATAGAAAGCGACTAGAAAGAGGACATTATTTTACCAATTTAGATGGTCATCATTCCTCCATTCCTTGCAACTAAACATAAAGGTGAACACAACCCCTCCTTTATTCACTTTTTAGACTGCATCTATACTATGCTAGGGTTTTTTTTTTCCGCATTTTTCGCATTTTTAATTTTATTTTGGATCGAAATTTATGTCCAAATTAAATAGATGCTGACAGTATCATTTGATATTATAATATTTAGTTTCAATTCGATTCCATGATAAATGAACTCAGTTCAAGTAAGTTAAATTTTAGATCAATTTGATTTTAATTCGATTACATTCCTACCCTTTAGTTTGAATCGGCAATCATACATTTATACTAGTTTATACACACTCTATTTAATATATTCTTCATTTGATTTCAAAATTTTTTGAATTATTTTCATTGACTATGAAAAATAATTTTGATAATTAAGAGGCCCATTGACATAAAAAAAAATTATAATCGTTTATGACTTTTTGTAAATTTATTTAATTGACTTAATTATTTATAATTTTAATATAATGTGTAATTTTATCAAAATTAATAAAAATATATATATGAGCTAGATCTTTTAAAGATGACTATGCGTCCATTTCTTTTATCAATTTGGATAATAATATAAACTGTGCTTGAATTATAAATAATTAGCCGAATTAAAATATTGTTATTAAATTTAAAATTGAATTAAATTGATAAAAGGTTTCAAATATTGTAATTTTTAACATCGATGAATTTAATTAAAAATTTTCCAACTGCACGCTAATTTTAGCACTATAAGGTTTTCTCTTCAGTAAAAATTTTCACACAAGGCAATTTTTTTTTTCTTTGAAGATAAATTGTGAGAGAATTTCAAATTGATTTGGCAAGTAGTCAATTCAGCACACTAAAACTAGGTTAGTAAGGATTGATTTAATGGTGTGACATCCTACTAAATTTTGTACAAGTACATTTTTAACAGTGAAGTTCGATATTTTCGTATATTTACTATGTTAAATCCTCTTAATTATGCGTTAACCACGAAGAGCAAATGGGAATTAATTTCATATCTAACACCTTGTGATTGAAAAAAAAGGAAAGAAAAAAAAAAGACAAGTTGGCTAATATAAGCATCTCAAATTAGAACCAAACATTATTGAAATCAAAGGTGATGAACTAAAGCTAGTCTTGATGAAACAATTTACAACCAAGAAAAGTGTAGCCAATATCATGCACTTACAATAAAGTCATATTCCTTAAATTCAGAGTGTTGCATTTTGTAAACTTTCACGCACGGATGCTCTGTTTATTCCTCTAATATATTTTATGATAAGAGAGTAGTTAAACGGAAATTTATTTTTAAGGACACACTAAGACGCATATTGTATAGTCTATCGGTATATATAGGTCACATGATCTTTTGTTTAACAAAAAAAAGCTGATGAACTAAATAAAAATATTTTTCCAAGAGTAGTACTAGTAACCAATAGGACACACTATTCCCTTAATTATGATTTTTGGCCTTACTCTCTATTGAAATTGAAGTGGAGTGGTTACTCTTAGTGAACTCACCTTACTACTTTGAGATTCTAGAAAATGTGGCTGTAACTCAAAACTCAAAAGATAGCCTGATGCCCTTCTCTCTGACATGAACTAGACCTTAGGAATATTATTCAGGATTTACCAAAACAGTCCTCTATTTGTCAGGAGAAAACTTTTATCGTCTACCAACTATTCTTTTCAATTGGATGGCTAATAACCTTAATGCCATTTCTTGTCTCCCATGTTTAATCTCATCAAGGTATCTATCTAATATTCTATGAAGTTTCTGTGCATGTATCTTATGCAAGTTGTGGAGCCACTGAATTTGGTTTTTAGTTGTAGTGAGTAGTCGCTAATTTTCTTAAAGGGTATGTAACAGTTAATGAAGGGTACTTGAAACAACGAGGAATGCAGGATAAGTCGGCGAACTTTTATCGATTCTGCGTGTGTACACTCAGTGATTGGATTTGTAATTAATATACAATATATGTAACCTCTTTCTATTATTAAGAGTAAAACACACAAAATATGTGAAGTCGGATGTAACACTAGTACTACATGTAAATAAAAAATTTCTAAAAGTGGAATGAATGAAACAAACAAAAAGGAATAGGTTGTCAGAGAAGACAAAAGCCAAAAAGGGAGATGAGACAGAATGAAACAATAATGTATGTGCTAAATAAACCACAACCCCTCTTCTTGGAAATGTGTCAGATTCCAGAATTGAAGGAACAATAATAATAATGTGTACTATAAGCCTCTCTCAAGCAGCATCTTCCCTGATGCATGCAGAACCGTACAATTGAAATGCCCGCCATAGATTTCCTTAATTCATGGAAGTCTAATTTTATATAAAGTGCCATGGGATTCCAACCTTAATCATCATGTTCAACGAAGCAATTGGCATTATTCTTTCTGGTCAATTGGGCTCCAACTAAGGCTTTAGCTAACTAGTAACTTCTCTGTACTACAAATAGCTCCAGTACTACTGAGCATAACCTCTTTTGACGAAGCTAACTACCACCATACATGTATTCACGCGAAGACCAGGGACGAGGGCAGCCATCCATACAGAAGTTTTGGCAACTGTGACTAGAAACGACATTGACATTTTATTTTAAAAGTCAAGAGCTAGGTACCACATACACGGATACGGGGATATGAAAATGGAGATACAAATACAAGGAAACGACTTGTAATTGAAGTATTTGCTTTTTAAACTGAATTATCTAGATAGCATGGATATGCAAAAATATCTACTATTTGAAGTATTTGTACAACATCGATCAAGAGTACTGAATGATATTTAGTTCGTCAACATATGAGCCGACTTATTTAGCAGATTATGAACCAATTCACGAGTTGGCTTATTTATCAACCTGTTTTGTATATATATATATATATTTATCTTTTTTAAGAAGAAATTTATTTCATTATTGATTGATAGTTTTTAATTAAAATTTAATATTTAAAGTTTATAATTTCTAATATATGTTATGGTAAAATATTCAATTTAAATTATATTATGTTTTTAAACTTTACATATATAGATATATTAATTTTACATGTATTAAATAAAAGTATAAATTTAAAATACATAAATATTTTGAGAAAAAATGTGAAATTAGAGGTGAGCACGGGTCGGGAAAATTCGGAGATTTAAAATCTCTGGAACCGTACCATATTTCGAGAATTTTTTAAATAAAATCTCTAGTACCAGTACCTAATTTAAAAGTTTTCGTACCAGCACCATCCCATATTTCGGTACAGTTTGGTACGGAGATTTAGTTCTATAGGAACGGTTCGGTATGGTACAGTTCAAAAAGAGTTTTCGAAAATTTATTAAATAATAATAATAATATTATTATTATTATTATTATTATTATTATTTAATTAATTAATACATTATAAATCTTGAAATCATACAATGTTAATTTTCTTATTGTCATATTATTTTTAGTTTAAATTGAAATATAATGGGTATTCCACTTTTTTACTTGATGATAATGATGATGATGATAATAAAATGTATAAAAATATTTTGTTAGTAATTTATACATTATATTTTAAACACAAAATATACTAATTTTTATCATATATAATTATACATATGTTAATATATATTGCTTAATAATATAATGAAAAATATATAATTAAGTTCACTACTATCTATTCATACTTATACATTATTATTAATATTTAGTACTATATTCGGTTTTTGGTTCGGTACGATTTTAGTACGGTTCTCGGTTTAATTTTTTGTAAATATCCAGTACCGTACCAAATTAATTACAAAATTTGATTTGGTTCAGTTCAGGATTAAAATTATTCAATTCGGTATGATTTTAATGTTTTTCAGTTCGGTATTTTGATTCGGTTCAATATTTTCTCCATCCCGTGCTCAGTCCTATGAACTTAGCAACGTAAAAATATTGCATCAAAATAAATAAGTGAAAGCTAGTGAGGAAGTTTTTAAATGATAACTTATCTTCAAAGCATCATAAAGTGCAAGTTTTGAATCTTGCCGTTGTCAATTTAAAAAGAAAATATTGTCTCATGTTGTGTAATCTATCAATGCCTAAACTAAAAATAAGTGAAACTCAAGTTTGTATGAGCTGATTTTAAGTTGAGTGTGAGATTATAAATAAAAAAATCATGTCAAATTTGAGTGAGAATTGAGTCTTCAAAATAGTTGAGGTTGAGCTGTTAATACGCAATCATAAGAATAAACAATAGAGTAGGACAAAATAGTAGTAACTACCAAACGCATATATGTAAGGGTTAGCAGTGGTCCCTTCGGTCAAAATTGATACAAAACTTGAACCAAATTGAAATTTTGAAAAAAAATTAACTAAAAATATTTTTTATATTAAAAAGCCAAATCTAAGAAATTTTAGTATTTTATTTTAAAATTTTTTTTATTTTATTTATTATCATTTATATGTATAATTATTTAAACCATTTTAATAAATAACTAAAATTTTTTATTTATGTATCTTTATATTTCTAATATTTACATGTTTATTCCATAGTTTAATATTTACATTTCAGAAAAATATAATCTTAGCTTTTGCATTTGGATGAATGCATAGTTTCAGCCCTAAACTTTTCACGATTAACATATGATACTTCTTAATTTTTATTATTTTCTATTAAACTTTTAAACTTTTATTTTGAACTTTTTTCACCTTTCGATTTGTATATTTTTATTCTATTTAACTCATACAATATCAAAACGAATATAAATTTAATTTCAAATAATTTCAAACACATAAAATGCTAAAGTTAACTTTAAAATAATTTAAATATAATTAAAAACTAATATAAAAAGTTAATTTTTTTTTAAAATTATATTCTCTTTTTCAATAAACATTATTTTAGTTTATATAAGTTGCTCTTGTATTCATATCAACATCAATTTAAAAATACTTCAATTTTATGTATTATAAGGGTTAAATAGAATAAAAGTTTAAATGTTAAATAGAACATAATAAAAGTTAAGGAGTGTTAGAGGTTAATTGAGTAAAGTTTAGGGGTGAAACATGTGCATTTGGCTTTTTCATTTTCATACTATATAAATTAGGCCATATGTATTGTTTCACCCCTAAACTTTGTAAATGTTATATGATGAAGAATGTGGAATTGTATATATTGATGTGTTGTTACAATAAATATAAATACATGATGTTTACAGAGAAGAATACATTAAGTGAAATACAAATATGTAACCACTATAACTAAATGCTAACAGCTATAACAAACAGTGAAAGTAGATGACTATCCTTAATAGCCCCTGTCAAGCTGAGCTGACCAATGGAACAACGCCAAGCTTGCTGTGATAAGTTCCGAAGAGTTGTTTGCCAAGTGGCTTGGTAAGAATATCAGTTATCTGATCTTGACTAGAAATGTACCGAATTGAAATAATGCCTTTGAACACCTTTTCTCAAATAAAATGTTGATCCAATTCAATATGTTTGGTTTAGGCGTGAAGGATCAAATTTTGAGTTAGATGAATAACACTTACATTGTCACACCACATGACAATAGGCTGAGAAGAAGGGAACCCCAAGTCTTGTAGTAATGAACGCAACCATAGAATTTTAGTGGTGGCATTGGCAATTCCCAATATTCACTTTCAGTGGATGAGCGAGCCACTGTGCTCTGGTTTTTCGCTATCCATGAGATGAGGTTGCTTCCTAAATATATAGCATAGCCATTTGTTGAGCAACGGTCATCAACACACCCCGCCTAATCGCTATCAGTGAAGCATTATAGATTAGGACCAAAAGATTTTAAGATTAATAAGCCATGAGTTTTAGTATGTTAAAGATACTGTAAGAGCCTTTTAACAGTTTGCCAATGTAATAGAGAAGGTGAGTGCATATATTGACATAATTTATTCATAGAGAAAGCCACATCATGTCTAGTTAACGTAATATACTATAATCCACCTACAATTTGGCGATAAAGAGCATTATCTTTAAATGATGGACCAACAGACTTGGTCAACAATAAGGACGTTGCTATGGGAGTCAGATAGGACTTGTAAGACGCTATATTAGCTTGAGTAAGGAGATTGTATATGTATTTTTCTTAAGTGAGGACTACTCTAGATGAACACTGTTTGACCTCCATACCTAGGAAATAATTCATATTTCCTAATTGACATACTAGAAAGGTGGTGCTAAGCTGATTGACGAAGTGATCTACTGTAGTAGTAGAGGTACCAGTGATCAATATGTCATCAACATAGACAAGGAGGAATAACTTTTCATAATATGAATGATGAATAAAAAGTGAGGTATCTACTTAAGAAGAATAAAAAGCAAGACATACTAGAAAATCATGTAATCGTGAAAACCACACCGTTGAAGCCTGTTTAAGGCCATAGAGGGATTTGTGTAGCTTGCACATATAGTCAGGATGCACTAGATCAAGAAAGCTAGTAGGTTGTGTCATATAGATATTTGTATCAATGAGACCATGTGGGAATGCATTTGAGATGTCAGGTTAGCAGATTGGCCACTGATGAATAGTAGCAAGAGCTATCATAGTACGGATTGTAGTATATTTTATCACAGGACTAAATGCCTCTATATAATCAACTCCACTTTCCTGTGTAAATCCACAAGCAACCAAATGTGCTTTGTAACATTGGATAGAACCATTAGCATTCCTTTTAATTTTGAACAACCATTTATTGGAGACCAGATTTTCGTCAAGTGGTTTGGGTACAATAGACCACATTTTATTTTGAAGAAGAGCATTAAATTAAGATTGCATAGCTTGCTACTAATAAAGTATTTTATTTTCTTGGCCAAAGGTATTGGGTTCGGTTTAGGGAGGGCTAGTAAAGGTGGTTATAGTGAGATGGGCCTGCCATTTGGCTAAAATGTTTGGACGTAACATCAGAGGATGGGTTCTAGTAGTATTATATGAGGTGGTGTTAGAGTAGTTAGAGAGATCAACAATAAGTTAGAGTCCTGGTGGAGAAGAGGTCTCTGGTGAGGATAAGGTTGTGATAGATTGAGTAGGAGAGTTAGATGGGTTGCGGGTTGTTGGAGAAGGAGGAAAAGATAGATATGTGAAAGGTATAGAATTGGTTGGAGATAAGTTGCCTAATTTAGATGAGAAGCTAGATGAGGATGGTGAATGCCCGAAGATATATAGCCACGGAGGAGTGTCCTTGTCATTGTTGACTTAAAATTGGATTGTTTCTTTAAAAAGAAATATAGTGTCAATGAACTTAACTTTTCGGGAAATGTAAATCCTGTGGGTATGCATATCTAAAAATAGGTAACCAATATAAGTTGGACTATTGCTTAAGTAGACAAATTGATTGGTTCAAAAGGAAAACTTATGAGTGTTGTAAGAATAAAGTAGGGGAAAATATCATAGCTTAAAGGTTTGAGTTCAAGGTAGTGAGGATGTTTACGGAGAAGAAGGAAGTACGGGGATTTATTATGCAAAGTATGTTATGGCAGGTTATTGATTAAGAGAATTGCCATTTAAAAGGCATAAGTCAAAAATTTGAGGGGAATTTTTGCATGAGCAAGTAAGGTGAGACTAGTATCAATTAGATGGAAAATTTTATACTCAGTTAAACCATTATGTTCACGTGTGTAAGGACATAAAATTTGATGTGTAATGCTATGAGCAAGGAACTATTTATTTAGCTTTTAATATTTACCATCCTAATCAGAGTGGAAGGCTTTTATCTGTTTATTAAATTACCTATTGACATAGGCCTGAAATTGTAGAAAGGATGTGAACACTTCACTTTTATTTTTAAGAAAATAAATCCAAGTAAATCTTGTAAGTCATCAATGAATAGAACAACATAGCAATGTCCTTGATGAGATAAAATAGGAGAGGGACCTTATACATCTGAGTGAAAAATTTCAAAGGGAACAGTACTATGTTGCTCTACAGATGCAAAAGGAAGTTTGGATAATTTCCCTAAATAGCAAGAAGAACAAGGAGATGATTTATTAGTAGAACATGGAAGCTGAAAATCATTAATAATTTTAGAAACAGTTTGAAAATGTGGATGACCTAAACGGGCATACCAGTCTTGAATGGAAGGACACTCAACTACCGAGGCATGCTTCTGATTTTGTTTAAGGGCACAGAGACCATCCTCACTCAGTCCTTAAAGAAGAACTTTCTTGGTAACCTGATCCTTGATAACAAAATAATGTGGCCAAAATTCAAAGAAGCGAGAATTTTCAGAAGTAAATTTTTGACAGATAATAAATTTCTAGTCAAGTGAGGAACACATAAAACATAATTCAGGTGAAGTTATTGATTAAAGGTAGAAAGGTGTGGGTTACCGGTATGAGTGATAGGCAAGCGCTGGCCATTCCTAACATGGAGTTGATCAGTAGCTTGATATTCACTAGTGGTGCTCAGTGCTATCATATCTTGTATGACATGAAAATTTGCACTGGTTTCAGGATACCAGATGTGTTGCGGAGTGGTATTGTGATTTGAGAGAATTGCTGAATTGTAAGGTTGAACAGGGGCACAAGAGTGACTGTCATAGGCCTATGGATGAGGTTAAAAATTATGCCTGGATTGATATCTCTTTCTACAGACATTAATTGTATGGTTTTTAAAACCACATATTTGACAAGGGCCTCTTAAACGCTGGCCAAATGGTTGATAATTATTGCCACCATTTTTAGGAGGAATATAACAATCAGTGTAGACATGTGGCTTTTAAGAAGGATCTCTTAGGCTGTAAGTTCACCATGTAACTAAAAGAAGGAGACTGGTTGAGGGCGAATATTGAGGCTGCTAATAATGCCATAGTATTCAGGACCTATGTTTCGGTAAATTATGGTGTTGAATTCAGTTGGGGATAGAGCACATCCAACTGTCTCTAATTCATCTGCTAATGCCTTGGCTTTCTTGAGATATTTAGTCATTGATAAGTCATTATTTTTGAGCTTTTGTAATTCAATGTGGATTTGCAGTTGTCGATTTTAAGAAATCGAGCGAAAGGCATAGGCTAATGCTTGCTAAACAACTTTTGAGGAGTGATGACCAATTACATACAAAAAAACATCTTCACTCAAAGATGAAAGAATCCACGACAAAAGCATTTGATCTTTTTGAAACCAAATTTCATATGTTGGGTTGTCAATTTATTAAGTTAGATTAAAAGTAGAAGAGAATGTTTGAGGTGGAGGAGAGGAGCTTGGATCAATGAATGAATGAAGTTTTTGGTAATTAAGTAGAGGTATGAACTGTGCCTTCCATGCGAGGTAATTTTTTAATGTAAGCTTGACTGAGAAGGTGTGATGGGCGGATGAGTTAATTGTTGATTAAGGTGTTGCAAGTATGATTTTTGTTGAAGGAGAGGAAGACGCCATTGAAGGGTATAAGCTCTAATACCATGTAAATGTTACATGAAAAAGAATGCAGAACTGTATTTATTGATGTGCTATTACAATGAATATAAATACATGACATTTACAGAGAAGAGTACATTAAGTGAAATACAAATACTTAACCACTATAACTAAAGGCTAGCAACTATAACAAAGCTAATAACTATAACAAATAGTGAAAGTTGATGACTATCCTTAATAAACTTTATTCAATTAATCTCTAAATAAATTTTCAACTTTTATTATGTTCTATTCAACCTTTAAATTTTTATTTTGAATCTATCTAACCCCTATAATATATAAAGTTAAACTTTTTTATAAACCAATGTTAATATGGATACAAGAGAAACTTATATAAACTAAAATAATGTTTAATGAAAGAAAGAATATAATTAAAAATAATTTTTTTCTAATTTTTTAATATTAGTTTAAAATTTTTTATCTGTATTGTTTTGAAGCTAACTTTAGCATTTTATGTGTTTAAAATCATTTGAAGTTAAATTTTGATCCATTTTGATATTATATGAATTAAATAGAATCAAAAAGTACAAATTGAAAGGTGAAAAAGATTCAAAATAAAAGTTTAAAAATGTAGTAGAAAATAATAAAAGTTGAGGAGTATGAGAGGTTAACCGTGTAAAGTTTACGACTGAAACTATACATTCAGCCACTTAAATTACCATGCATATAGTTAATTATTCCTAGTCTTTCAATAACAAAATTATTTTGTTTATCTCAAAGAAAGAAAAAAAATTAAAAACATGGTTTTTGCATGGCAATTGAGCTCCAACTGAGGTTTGAAAAACTGGTAACTTGTTGGTCCTAGTGATAACTTCAATATTTGAGCAAGACCTCAACTCAATACTTGTACAGTTGGGAATTGAAGTAGCAATCAACATCCAGGAACATGGATGAGTGCATGCCATTTATCAACCCTAGTTTCCATAATTATTGCTTAATAATAGGAAATCTATTCATAGTCAATGTAATTAGAATCTTGTACATGGTTATATATGTAATTTTGTATCTCATACATCAATATAAATATGTCTTGGGGTCTCATATTCATTGAGAGACTTTTATTTTCTATATTGTATCAGAGCCTATAGATTCCTAAATCATCTCTTAAATAATCTTTTTCCTTCTTAACCTTGTCATCCTCTTCCTCTACCGAATCCTCAACCATGGCTACACTTATCTCTTCTTATTCTTCCCCTATGTCACCCACTATTCATTCTATTTTTAGTGTGAGCAACATCAAAAACCATGTTTCTATCGTTCTTGATTTTACTAACTTTCTTCTTTGGAAAACATTGTTTGAAAATATCTTACAGTGCCATCAAATTGAATACTAAGCTCTTTTAGCCAACAACACCTGGAAACTTGTACCTCCACCAGCAAAATACTACAACCTTATAGGTTGTAAATGGGTGTATCGGTTAAAACAATGAGCAGATGGCTGTATTGAATGCCATAAAGCTCGGCTCATCACAAAAAGTTACAATCAAGAAAAAGGTGTGGACTTTGATGAAACATTTAGCCCCGTTATTAAACCTGCTACTATACGCATTATTCTCACCATTGCTCTTTCACATGGCTGGCCAATTCACCAGCTAGATGTTAAAAATGCATTTTTACATGGACATCTTCATCAGGAAGTATACATGACACAACCGCAAGGCTTTATTGATCCTAAGCACCCTACATTTGTTTGCAAATTACAACAGGTTCTCTATGGCTTACGACAGGCACCCCGTGCATAGTTTCAACGCTTCACTTCATCTCTTATCAATTTTGGTTTTGTTGGTTGTAAATCTGATTACTCCATGTTTGTGTATAAGGCAGCTGATGGGATGGCTATTTTACTCATTTACGTTGATGATATTGTTTTAACGACATCCTCTTCTTTGCTTCTTAACTATTTTCTTCATCATTTGAAAGCTGAATTTTCAATGACTGACTTGGGTGCCTTACATTATTTCTTGGGAACTCAGGTTACCAAAAATGCACATGGATTATTCTTGTCTCAGTCCAAGTATGCTCGTGATTTTCTTACCCGGACCAATATGCAAGGAGCTAGCCCTGTTGACACTCTAATGACTCCACGTTCTTCTTTTATCATTCAAATGGGCAAATTTCATAATCCAAGCATGTATCGCAACATTGTTGGTGCCTTATAGTATTTGACCTTCACCCGTCCCGACATCACTTATGCTGTCAACACCGTCTGTCAATACATGCATGCACCCTTAAATTTGCATTGGCAGTGGGCTAAACGCATTTTATGTTATCTTAAAGGTATTATCACTTGTGGCTTGAAACTCTCCAAATATTCTTTGACTACAATAACAGCTTTTAGTGATGTCGATTAGGCTGGATGCCCAGACACTCGCCATTCAACAACGGGTTATTGTGTATTTCTTGGTACAAATCTCACCTCTTGGGCTGTGAAGAAGCAACACACAATCTTAAGGAGAAGTGCAGAATCAGAGTATCGCGCCTTAGCTGCTGTTGTGGCTGATGTTTGTTGGCTGCGTTCTCTCTTGCGTGAGTTATTTGTTTCCATTTGCTTGCCTATTGAGATCTTCTGCGACAACATATCAACAACTTATCTTGCACAAAATCCAGTCAACCATGCTCGCACCAAACACTTGGAAGTCAATCTTCACTTTGTGCAAGAGAGAGTGCTTTGGGGTGATATTCAAGTCTTACATGTTTCCGGGAAAAACCAACTTGCAGACATCTTCACAAAAGGTATAACTACGGCTCGCTTCCTTAATATGCGAACCAATATGGGCGTTCACCACGCTCATATTGCGGGGGATAATAGGAAATATATTCATAGTCAATGTAATTAGAATCTTGTAGATGGTTATATATTTAATTTTGTATCTCATACATCAGTATAAATATATGTCTTGGGTCTCTGATGTGGTCCAAGAACAAGCTTTGGAGTTCTTAGACAAATTAGATAGGCAGTGGCAGTTTTGTAATTAAAGCAAAGTTCTGAGTGTCCGATTTGAGTGATTTCGGTGGCTAATTTGGGTGGAATTTGGAATTTTGGCCAAATTCGATCGTTTGGGCCTTCGAATTAATGTTTTTCTATTTTAGCAATTTTTCCTACTTTTATTAGGAGTTTATTTAGGGTTTACTTTTGGTATATAAGCCTATTTTTCTCCTTGTTTTGGACGGCTTTTGAATTCTAATAAAATTTATAGACTTTGTTTATTCCAAATCCCCTAGAATTCGATAGAATCAATAGGGCTTTGAAGATTGCAAATCGGTATTCCTTTGAATCAACGATTTTTGCAATTAATTACCTTCCGCTACATCAGTCTCATATTCATTGAGAGACTCTTATTTTCTATACTTAATTCATACTCTTGATCATAAACAATATGATTGGGGCGTTTACGAAGGGCTCCTTCTTGCATGGGACCTTGGCTTGGCTTGAGGAGAGTGGTTCTCGAAACTGACAGCATGTCTGCATACCGGTTGCTCCGCGATCGATCAGTCACAGTTCATGGGCACAGTCACCTGGTAAATTCAGTTCGACATCCTATGCAGCGGGAATGGAGGTGAAAATCTTACATATATGTGTACAAGGAATCCAATTTTGCTGCAGATTTTATATAGCCGAACATGCTAAAAACAATAACAATGCAACAAGCAGCACCAGCAGTGCTAAAACAATCAAAGAATATATCCAGAATGTTGAAAAGTAGAAATATAATGAAAGAGATAAGTCTTGATGATTGAAACAAATCTTGACTATATATGGTATTATTATTTTTAATTTATACAAGCAAATTAAATAATTATATTATTAATTATTGTTTATTAAACAAATGACACAAACATATGAACACCACAAAAGGCTAGGTAGATTTATGACACAGACATATGATTAGATTTAGAAGACATCAAGCCGTTGCTGCTGTAGGCTGATAAATTTGGCGGTCGGGTTCCGAGAAACGAGTTGAATGGAAATGCGCAATGAAATCTGAGGTTTTAGTATCAATGCAAGGATCACCAACTCGCCATGGACCTCTATTATCTTCATCGCTATGAAAAAACCTTCTTGCACTTGATATTTCATCATGCCAGTGCTCCTCTGCTCGCCTTGGCTTCCTCTTGAAGAAGTTAAAGGCTGCAGCGAATGAGATAGCAGACGAAGACTTCTTGTTGTTGCCACCACCCATGATGATGGTTTTGCTTCAAGACAAATCAAGAAAAGAGAGGTGGTAATGCTGGGTGAGTGATGGAAGTAGGGTGTTTTGTGTTTTTGGGTTTAGGTTGAAATGGGAAGCAAGATGTTGCATTGAATTTATAGTGGTGAAAATAATTAAGGCAGAATCTTTTGAATTGAAACTGATATGATCGAATGGTGAAGAGCAAATTCGACCAAAGCTGGCAAAGGGTTCACATTAGGTGCATTGTGTGGGTAAACCTTTAGGCAAAAGCACATGCATTGTGGTCCGCTAAACATTGCTTATTGACCCTTTGCATGAAACAAAACAAATAAATGTAACAATTAATATTTATTGGTCGAAATCACGAAAAGTTTAAATTTTTTTAAATAAAATATTAATTTAAATTTTAATATAAAAAAATAAATATCAGAAAAAATTTATCTCTTTATCAAATATCTGATGGACGAAAATTCTGAAATAATTAAACTTTATATCACTATTAAATTCTGTAACAACAAATTTTAAAAAAACTACAAACAATGAATAGAGCATCATTGTATTTGTGGTCTGTCTCTATTGTTCAACTTTTTCCGTCCTCTCCTTTAAAGGTTTCTTATTATTTTTTTATGCACTTTCTCGAGACATTTTGGTTGGTATCTTGGCCTAATCTTGGAAATTAATACCTAGTTATATTATTTTTAATGAAATTATTTTCACATCTAATTGTTCAATCTAACATTAACAAATTATTTTTCTTTTATAATATAATAATATAATTTTTATTTAATAATTTTAAATAAATGAAATTAAAAAATAATATAAAATATAATTCATTGATAAACCTGACTCGTGGGTCATATTTTTTTACAGATTATCTTAAATTATTTCCTTATTTAAACATTTATTTACATTAAATTAATCTTATTTCAAATCACGATTATATTTGTGTATTATTTTGAAAAAATAAAAATAAAACGTTTAATTATTAAAATTTTAAAAATTCAAATATCAATTTGTATATATGATTATCCCTTTTCTTTTGGCAATTAGTTATAAATTATCTCTCATCTTTTTTCTCCTTAATTTTTAGATAATATATAACAAAATAAAATCACAACATTCTTGAATATTAGCTTATCTTTGACGACATGTCTCTTTCATTATATTTATATGTGATTAGGTTTTTTTTTTTTGAAAATATATGTGATTAGGTTACTGATCATGATTAGTTTAAATATATATATGGCATTAGAATATGTGTTTACCAACCTTAGATTATTCTAAACCAATACTTTCTAATAAAAAGAGAGAAAACAAAGCATTAATAAAATCAAAAGATTGTAGAAAAAGTGGGCAAAAGATTAGCCTAAACTTTCTTTTTGAATTTATATATATTTATATTGGGTTCGTGCACTATAGCTGGAAATTGTTAAGGTTGAGAGGTTTTCGTCAATATATATTTTTTTTTCTTTAAAAAACTAAAATAAAGAAAAAACAAAAAGAAAAGAAGCTTACCATTTTTCTGCTAGAATTATTAGTTACTCTCCAATCATAAAATACTACAAAAAGATCTAAATTATATGATAACGCATTTTTGCAATTAATTATTTGTAGCTCATTTAAAAAAAAACCGCTTTCTATTATATAATATATTAATATTTAAATTATATAAACTTTCTATCAATAAAAAAATTCATTATAAAATCGACAAACTAATCCTAAATTGCATACACTTAAATTATATAATCTTCCTATTAATAAAAAAATCTATTACAAAATCGCCAAATTAACCCTAGAGTGCATAAAATATCTGCTTATATATATATGCAAAGCTAGACAACTTGTACTAAAGTGCACGGAACTTTTTATTATTATTATTAATATTCTTTCTTTTTTTTGAACAACATTATTAATATTCTTTCAATCTCAATACACAAAGAAATATCTTTCTTGCTGTAACCAATAATCATTGGTTAATTAAGTTAATTAAAAAATAATTAAGTATTCTACTAGAATAATACTTTTTGACACTACAAAGTACAAATCCATGCATACTATTATGTTTGTAATCAAAGAAACCCCTAGAAATATTCTTATAATTAAGAATGACATATATATAGATTACTATATCATTAATTAATTATCTGCGATATTAATTCTTCTTGATTAAGGCATGTCTTCCTTGAGAGTAGTTGATATGAACTAATTGATGTAATCACTTCACATAAATAATACTAATTGATGTACAATTGAGTTTTTGAAAGATTCAACACAGAAACATAAACTTATTTTTTAGATATTAAGAAACAATGCATAATTATACCCCTACCAACCCCCTAAATTAGAAATTAAAAAATTAAATCAAAATAAAAACAAAATAGATGAAATCAAAATCCAAACAAAAATAAAACCAAAATTGAACAACTAATAAAATTAACTTAAAATCATACATAATTTACTAAATAAACTGAAAAAAATTAGGTTTTACGGTGCGTATATATATTTGGACTTTCATTTTTTAATCTGATTCATATAATTTTCTGTTAACATTTTACATCAATCATGATCAAGTTTATAATCAATTATTTTTTCTTCAATATGTTGCAGGACATATTTTTAGCAAATGACTTAAATTTTAGCAATAAACAAATGTTTTAGTTTTAACACTTTGTATGCCAATCCCATAAAATGCTTGCTTCTATACAAATATGTCTGTTAATGATATACTATAAAAATTCAATTATCAAATATTTTGTTAATTAATAATTTTTAGATAATTTTTTTTACCAGTCCTAACTTGAAATAAACATATTAAATTAATATTTGCTAAATTTATTCAAAAACAAAATTCTTAGACCATCTAATATATAATCAATAATTTCAATAATTTTAATATAATTTATTTTTAAAATATAAATCAAGCATTTTCATTACAATTGTTGTATTGTATACTATTTTATCTATTTTTACAGAATTTGTGCTTAATGAAATATGTATAAAATGAAATAATATAACATATTAAACAATCTATGCAAGATATTTAGAAGAAACAAATATATTTATACATTTTATTTTGTAAAAACAAACTTTGTTAAAGAATTGTACATGGAGTATAGTTATGTTTCTGTAAATTAGTAATTTATTAATTTATTGATTGATTTTTTAATGCTTAAATTTTTTTGTTCAAACATAATTTGGTTTTTAATTGAATCAATGAGCAACGCAATTTTTGTATTTGCGTACAATAAGGAAAAAAAAAAAGAGTTTTAATTCCTTTATGGAGTTTTTCTCTACCACGTCTCTATAGGGGCTAGGATTAGGGTTTTGCTTTCTTTTTGAAATTTTTTTCTTCCTGTCTTTGACATTTAACTTTTTTCTTCTTCTACTTTTGCTTTTCTTTTCTGTTTTGTGTTTCTATGTTCTTTTCTTTACCATTGTGGCACATGAGTTGGAACATTTGATGGAAAAATTTTCATTGACAAAAGAAAAGGAGGATGAGGTTGATTTATGTTGTGTGGGAGAAGGGTTGGAAGAGTCGAAGGTAGATCGATGTGTCGTGAGAAGGGTTCTGTCTAGTAAGCCTTTCAACATCCGCGCTTTATCAGGTGCACTTCAAGGTGCATGGCGACTGTCAAAAGGTTTTAAATTAAAGGAGGTAAGGGATAATCTTTTCATCTGTGAGTTTGGATCAAAGGCAGAAAAGATTAAGATTATGAATGATAGACCTTGGCATTATGATCGACAGTTGCTAATCTTTGGTGAGTTATAAGGTGTTGAGCAACCATCTGAGGTGCAATTGAACCTTTAGGCTTTTTGGGTACGGGTTTGTAATCTCCCACTAAATAGAAGAAATAAAGATTTTATTCACCTTATTGGGGAGAAGATCGGTGAAGTTATAGAGATTCATAAGGATGACATTGATTCTTAAGGAAAATTCATTAGGATTAAGGTCTTGATTAATGTCACAAATGATTGATCCAAGGTACAATCATTCTTAACAACAATAGGGTTTGTGTTTGGGTGTATTTTAGATGTGAGAAGCTACTTAAATTCTGCTGCTTGTGTGGTATTTTGGGCCATGTTGAGTCTGAATGTGCTTTGAAACCTAATGAGATTGATGCTAGTATGTGGCCTTCTGCTCCTTCTCTCTGAGCCTCACAAATCAAAAATAAAGGATCAAGGGATTTCATCTTTAGGTTTCTCACTAACAAAGTCTAGTTCCCTATCTTCTGATGCTTGTTCTTCTTCGAAGTCAACCCGTAGTAATTACTATTTACTATAAGGTTTTATCTTGATTGTTCTCTAACTATTAATGCCATGCCATCCAACGATACGGTAGATAACATGGTTACTTTCCAGAAGATTGTCAATGATAATCTAACTTCCAATGCTATGCCTGTTTTTCTCTTAAATCCTACAGATGTTTCTGCTCAAGCTTCTTTGCTGGGTTCTTATATTATTATCAAATTTTCATATGTTACAAGTTTCCTTTTTCCATCGAAGTATAAAGATTAATCTAATTGGTTAGTTGTAGTCCCAGTTTCTATTGACGCAAATGTTACTTCTATTGAATCAGCAGGGTGGCAATCGAGGCAGTTTAAGAAAATGGCTCAGCAAGTTCATACACATATAGTTTATTGAGGCAGTAACTGCTCTTTTAGTTCTGCTACTTTGAAACGTTCTTTGGTTGCATTACCTTATGATATGAATGTTGATGAGGTTGATTTTGGCTTGATAGAGAAAAAATACAAAGTTGATTTTGATGTTGCAATTCGTGAACTAAGTTGCGAGGCGGAGGCCCCGCTAGGCATTATGAGGCATTTTAGTTGGAATGTCCAAGGGCTGGGGAACCCTTGGAAAATTCGAACTTTAAGTTTCTTTATAAAAAAACATTCCCTAGACTTTATTTTTCTCATAGAAACTCAATTGTCACGCTCTATGTCAAATCTTTTTTGGTTCAAATTTCCTAATTATTTTTCTTTTATAGTGGAATCTTATGGTCGCTATAGAGGTCTTATCCTTCTATGGTGGAAAGAGTTGCAGCTGAGTATTTGTAATTTTTCTTCATACCATAGTCTCTATAAATGTGACTTTCTGTATATGGATAGCTAGTATAACATTTACTTTTATGGCTAGAATAATTTCCCATATAAACATAGATCATTAGAGATTCCATGCAAACTTTATAATTCTATTTCGGGACCTATTTTATGTTATGGTGATTTTAATAAAATTCAGAATTCCTTGGAAAAGAGAGGGCTCGAATTCCAAGATGCAATGCTATGTTACAATTCATAGATGCTTTGAGTGCATCCAATTTATGAGATATAGGTTATGAAGGATGTCCTTTCACTTAGACGAATAGGCAAAGAGGTTCCGAATGAATACTTGAAAGATTGGATAATTTTTGTTGCATTGATGGTTGGGATCTTCTTTTTCTAAACTTTTTGGTTCAAAAATTAGTGAGCTATTGCTTAGATCATTTTCCTTTATTGTTGATTTATGATGAATCATTAGTATCCAGGCCAAAGACCCGGCCATTATGCTTTGAGTCTTTATGGTGCATAGAAAAAAAGTGTCGCTAGCTCTTACTTTCTGCTTGGGCTTTTTACAAAACTACTTCTAATAGTGAAAGGGTTTAAAGTAAACTTGAGAATCGTAAGGAAGTGTTGTAGCAATGGCATTATAAAAAAATTGGTAATTTAAAGAAGTCTATTCGGGAGACCTCAGAATTGTTGGCCAATCTCAATGATGTGGATTCTGATGGGGCTGTAAGTGATCAATAATGTGCTCTTCAATCAAAGTTAGTTGAGTTATTGGAAAGAGAAGGGGGCTTATTGAAGGCAAAAATCTCAAATTAGTTGGTTAGCTAAAAAGGATAGAAATATAAAGTTTTTTCATCAAAAGGCCTCTCAACAACAATGGACAAATTCTCTATCTCATATTCAGGATTCAAATGGGTCTTGGAGGAATGGTGATAAGGGTGTTGCCTAGGTGGTTCTTGATTTCTACTTTTCTCTTTAAACTAGTTCTAATCCTTCCGATATTAAATAAGTTTTATGAGCAGTGGATGTCTATTTATCTCCATCTATGATTTAATTTCTTTCTAGTCCTTATTCAGAAGATGATGTTACTAGTACTTTGAAATAAATGCATCCTGATAAGGCCTCGGGTCCAGATGGATTTTTTGTGATGTTTTATCAGACATATTGGGATATCATAGGTCTAGACGTTGTTGCTTTGGTTATGGGTTTTCTTCAGAATGGTGTCATGCCATGGGATTTGAATCATATCTTTGTAACTATAATTCCTAAAGTGAAAGCTCCTGAAACTATAAAAGACTTGAGACCTATTAGTTTATGTAATGTCATTTACAAATTAATTTTAGAAGTTCTTGCTAACAGGTTGAAAGTTATTTTGCCATCTATTATTTATCATACTCAGAGTACTTTTATTCTGGGTAGGATGATTACTAATAATGCCATGATAGTTTTTGAGGTTTTCTATTCTATGAAAACCAGTATTCATGGTAAGAGAGGAGTTGCTATTTAAAAACTTGATATGAGTAAAGCATATGATCGAGTGGAGTGGATTTTTCTTGAACGAATAATGGGTCATATGGGTTTTCTAGCTCATTTTTGTTAAATTGATAATGGCTTATGTGTCTTTAGTTTCTTTTTCTTTTTTGGTCAATAGTGCTACTAGAGGTCATTTGATTCCAACCCAAGGTCTTTGTCGGGGAGACCCTATTTTTCCATATTTATTTCTTCTTCGTGCTGAATGACTATTGGCACTTATAAGGAAGGCAGTTGATGCTAAACAACTTCATCTAGTTAAGGTTTATAGATAGAGCCCTTCCATTTCACGTCTTTTTTTTTTTTTACAGATGATAGCCTTCTCTTTTTTTAAGCTAGTCAAAAAGAAATTATTAAAGCACTAAATGTTTTAAAATGTTATAAGTTAGCTTCTGGTTAGGTTGTCAATATTGATAAATTAAAAATTTCTTTTAGTAAAGGGGTTTATTTTGCACATAGGAGGCAGGTGATTGAATTATTGGGTGTCCGTGAGATTAGCCACCTTTGAAATACTTGGGGCTTCCTACTCTCTTTAGTTTGATAAATTATCAAAAATATTTATTCATTTTGGTTTTCTATGTTGTAATGTTGATTATTCCTTATTTATTTTTCATAACAAATCAATTTTAGTCATTATGCTAATTTATGTTGATGATATTATAGTCACAAGGAATAATGATCAATTTATATAGTAGATCATTAATGTGTTAGGACGAGAATTTTCCATCAAGGATTTAGGACACCTCCATTACTTCTTAGGCCTTGAAGTGCAATACGCATATACTGGTCTCATCCTATCTTAAGGCAAATATGCAAAAAACATAATGGCTAAAGCTGGTCTGGAGGAAAGCTCACATTTTAATTCTGCTATGGCATTAAAAGCTCAATCCTTCAACAAAGACAATATGAGTTTTAATGCCAAAACTTATCACAACCTTGCTGGAGCACTCTTATACAACCAAACATTGTTCATGCAGTTCGTAAGGTGTGTCAAAAGGTTCAACAACCAACAACCAACAATTAGAGATTATAAACCAATAAACTGAATTATTTAATATATAAAAGGTACAATCAGTTTCGGACTTCACTTCATTCAACAAAGTTCTTCGTGCCTCTATTGTTTTTGTGACGTTGATTGGGTAGGATGTCCTTTGACATGATGGAGCACATCTGGTTACTGTGTATACCTTGGAAGCAGTTGTATCTCATGGTCATCTAAAAAGCAACCCACAGTCTCAAGATCCAGTTTCGAAGTGGAGTACCGCGCTATGGCAGTTACCGTAGTAGAGCTTACATTGATTACTTTTCTTCTAAGAGATCTTATAATTCGTCTACAACAACCACTTCAATTATTTTCAAATAATCGCAGTGCCTTGTACATGACAATCAATCTAATATTTCATCCTAGGTCCAAACATATTGCTATTGGTTATAATTTTCTTCGAGAGAAATTTGCTCTTGGCAATCTAGTTACTAGATTTATCCGGTCACCTCGGTAAATAGCATATATCCATACAAAACCTTTAACAATATCTCATTTCAGAATTTGAGGAACATGCTTAGAGTTCATTCCATCATTCCCTCTAACTTGAAAAGGGAAAAGAAGCAGACAATCAGTCTAACAACATCCATTATGGAAACTACTAGTATGTCTCGCGTCTAATTTAAACTCAAATTACAACAACTCCTTCCTTATATGCCTTCAACAACTAGTGAATATTTGTGCCCTTATTTGTAATTTATTATTAGACTATAATCTTGGTTACCATTTGTAACCAACATCCCCCTTTATTTCCTCTTCTATTCTTATTTTATCTCTTGTGTGTATTTGTATATATAGGAGAGGATTCTTCAAACTCCATATATATATATATATGTACTGGCAATTGAAGCAGCATTCAACATCCAGGAACATGGATGAGTGCATTCCATTTATCAATCAAAATTTTCACAATTATTACTTAACTAGTCATCAATCCACGCATTGCGCGGACATTAGATGACATACACATTTTGATATAATTATTAAGTAATTTTAATAAATTAAAAAATACAAATCAATCAAATATAAAAGTGAAAATTTAAAAAGTTATTATGAAAATTTTATTTAATAGTTTTTATTATAAAAAATGTATATATATATATATATATATATATATATATAATAGAAAATAATTGATAAGTTACACATTTTTAGACCTACATTTTTATGAGGAGCTTTTAATTGAATAAAACGAGGATGTTTTAATTAGAATAAAAGACATAATTTCTAATGAAAAAAAGAGTAGTGTTTTAAATGTAGCATAAGTAAAGTATTTTATATAAAATAAAATATATGTATTTTAAAATAATAATTTTTATAAAAAGGAAAAGGTAATTAAATAAATTAAAAATAAAATATAGGAATAATGTTTGATTTGGCCCTTAAACTTTTTGCAAAAGTTCAATTTGGTCCAAAATGATATTTTTGGTTCAATTTAGCACGAAACTTATCCAAAATGGGTCATTTAAACCCATTTTATATCTTTCAATAAAGCGTGAACCTCACGGGTGGTGAAAAGTGCATGAATTGAACTAAAAAAATAAATACTGTAGATATTAACTTCAAATTAACAAAAAAAAATTTTTAGGCAAAAATAACTTCATTAAATCATAATTGGGCTATCTCCAGCCAACAAATTCAACATACATGAAGGAGGGTTACTCCATTCCTAGAACCCAGCAACAGAACGAGCAAGTTGGGTAAAAGCATGAGCCAACTCGTTCGCCAACCTGCTCACAAACTAAAACACAATGTTCTGAAACTGTTTTTACAAATGAACACTATCTAAAATAACAAGATCAACATCAGAATTGCCAAAAGGAAGACATCAGCTAGAAATTAGTATCTAGGCATCAATCTCAACAACCACTTGAGAAAACTAAACTTTTTAACCCAGGAGAGAGCTTATCAGACATTTAAAGCCTCTGCAGCCTTGGAAGTGAACCGACTAGCCAATGTCTTAGGCCCAACAGCGATGAAAGACCCTGTGTGATCCCTTAAAACAAAGCCATAGCCTGCTTGATTCAAATGGGGAAAAACTGCAGCATCGACGTTTAACTTAACCCAACCAACACTCGGCCTAGTCCACACTACATCACCCTCATTCTGAGCAACTAAGGACTGACAGACAGAATCACATTGGCCTTGAACCATAAACCATTGAAGCAAAAGTTGCCCAACAATATTCAAGAACAAAGTAACACAATGGCATTTTTTTGTCCAAACTAGATTATTCCTGCTAACCCACATCGCCCAATAAATACAAATAAATAACCGAGCATTATTTTTTGCCACAAGACTGCATCGAATTGAGAAGGGTTTGATAGAGAATTGATTAAAAGAAACTCAATGTTGAAAAATTTGGAAATATTAATCGAATAAAAAGCTTTAGCCTTGGGAGGAAGATTTGGCCAATCTCAAACCATAAACTCCAAGAATTAAGAGAAAAAAAAATGCATGGATAAATAAAAGTACAGACCTTCTCAATAGGTAGAGTGAGGCAAGTGGAAACAACAGCAGCTATGAAGAGCAAAAAAGAGCGATCCTAAGAGCAGAGCCCCAAGTAATTGAAGCCATTGATGAAGAAAGACAATGGCACCTGCACTCTTTGTCGTCATTGCCAAATTGAGATACAAATTGCTTCAGATATACACGCGGCCAGATTTTTTGCCACAAGACTCGCAACCAAACTCGAGTAACAAGAATAATAAACAAGCCCTACAATAATCAAAGTTTCCACCCAATCCCAAACCTCTAGACTAACAAACGCTTCTAATACTAAACCAACAACATCTCTACCCATAAAAAATCCAATCTTTTCAATCAAAACCTGAGTGTACCAATTATCTGATGAACTAATTCCAAAAAATAATCCAGATAACAATTTCTACTTTTTTCACTGCCAAGAAGGTGGGACATGGAGAAGAAGAGCAGCGACAGTGGCGGTGGTGATGGAAGAAGAGTAGCGGTGGTGATGGAAGAAGAGTAGCGGTGGTGGTGGAAGAAGAGTAGCGGTGGTGGTGGAAGAAGAGCAGTGACAGTGGCAATGGCGGTGGCGATGCAAGAGTCTGTCCTTTTTTTAGAGAATGAGAGAAATAAAAATTAGGGATAGAAATTAGAAAGAATGAAATAAAAATTAGGGATTAGGTAGAGAAAATAAGATATTATAATGAGATATTAATTTTTTAATTGTAAACCAACGTGTGTGTTACACGCTTTATTGAAAGACATAAACTGGGTTTAAGTGACCCATTTTGGATAAGTTTCATGCTAAATTGATCCAGAAAGGTCATTTTGGACCAAATTGAACTTTTACAAAAAGTTAAAAGGCCAAATCGAACTTTATTCCTAAAAATATTATATTAATTTTATTTTCTTTAATTTTTATTACTATTTTTTTAAATATAATAGGATTTATTTTAAGAATTATTAAATTACTATTGGAGTATGTATAATAGTATTTTAGTTAAGAAAATATTTAAAAATATAATTTGTAATCGTTTAGGAAAAATAATTAAGTGATTTAGGATAAAAAATATGTATTATATAAAAAATTTTTAGTATTTGAGTAGTATTGGAATATGTATATTAGTGTTTTAATTAAAAAAATACTAAAAAACTATAATAAATTTTTTAATAAAAATTAAGATTTTTAATGGTTTGACACATTAATTTTTTAGAGTGAATACTTAAATATTTCAACTATATAACAGATAGATATTTTTACATTTCTATTATTTATATGTTATATTTGATATATTTGTAGTGTTAATAGCACAATAATACTTTTTAACTTTCTCTATCAGTATATTATTTACCCAAATGAATTATAAGTTAAACTAATAAAAGAAATTTATTTTTTATTTGACAAATTAAATTTATGTTTTATGTTAAAGAAATTAAAACTTCATAATTTTTTTTAAAAAGAATTATCTGCACACTTTTTTTTAAAGAAATCTGCACATTTTTTCTAACAACAAAAAGTTACTATCACACTAGTCGTGAATTTGAGCGATATGCGAACTGTAATGATAGAACTAATTTGAATGAAATAATAATTAAATAAATTAAAAATAAAATAACATAAATTAATTTTATTTTCGTTAATTTTTGTTGCCGTAATTTTTTAGTTATAATAAGAATTGTTTTTTGAATTATTAAATTAGTTTTTTTTTGAAATAAAAAAATTATTAAATTAGTATTGAAGTATGTATAATTGTGTTTTAGTTAAAAAATAATATTAAGTAATTACTATATTTTTTTAAATTTTTTAATGGTTTAGAAAAAATATTTTGAGTGATTTAAGGTAGAAAAATATGTAATGTGTATAATACTATTTTAGTTAAAAAATAATACTAAATAAGTATTAAAAATATTTTATTTTTATTAAAAAAATAAAATTTTTAATAGCTTAACACATTAGCTTTTTAAAAATATGAAGGTGAACACTTTTCAAAATTTTGGCTTAATAATTTTAGGACTCAGGATTTCAGGCTTGTTTGGCTAAGTTGTTGCTGTTAGCTGATAGCTGATAGCTAATTAAGTGTTTGGTTAATTACTTACCGTTGTTGTTTAAATATTTAATGACCAATATAGACATTTATTATTTTAATAATATTATATATGTATGTGTGTATATATATATATGTGTGTGTGTGACATTTGACAAATAATATAATTTAACAAAAAAAAAAAAACACTATAATAACATTATAAATGTATGTGTCTGTATATAGATGTGTGTGACATTTGACAAATAATATAATTTAACAAAAAAATAACACTATATATTATTTTAATTATATTATTATAAAGGTAATATATAGGCATCATTCAATTAGTATAATAATATTATAAAGATACATACAATTTAGCATTTGACATACAATATAATTTAAAAAAAAAAATTATACATTATTTTAATAATATTATAAAAGTTATGTAAATAATAATAACAATAAGTATCTTGTGGAGATATATAGCTGGCCCAAAATTATAAATACACAATTAAAGCTTTAATTTGTATAAGTTTTTTTTTTTTTTTTAACGTTAACTTAATTCAAATTAGGCTTAAAGTTTTGGTTTGGATAAGGAATAAGATTTTTGTTTTTTTAACGTTAGTTTGCCTTATTTGAAAGTAGAAAGATATGAGGATAATTTTGGAATTATATTTTGATATAATAGAATGGTTCATGGAAAACTCCAAATTAGAGCTGATAGAAATTATAGTTGTTAGACATCCTATCAGCTACCAGCTATTGTTTAAAAAAAATTACTAAATACATTTTAAAAGTTGTTGGGAGATGAACAGTTACCAACTGCATTTCAACAGCTTAGCCAAACACCTCCTTAATATATATAGATATAGATTATTGAAAAAAATTATGATTATCTATGACAGAATTTTTTTAATAAGTTACTAAATACTTGGATATATTTTCTTTTAATTTACGCACTTCATTTTAAACTTTTCAAAAAGATAATAAAAATATAAATTATCTTTTTGCGTGTGCTAAGAAATTATTTTATATTTTATATAAATTAATTTTTAAATAAACAATTGTCTTTCAATTATATTAATAAGTATTTTTCTTAAAACCATATAGAGATATAAAAAAATTTAATCAATTAGCCAAATTTATATATTGGTTTAGATGTAAAGTTAAATTAAAAATTTACTAAAATATAAAAATATAAATATTAATTGTAGCTTCAATCTAATTAAAATAGTCCTTCATAATACTTTAAAATGAAAAAAAAATTACTGCAAATACAAATCAACTTCAAAAATTTTAGATTTAGTTTTTTTTAATAATAAAGAATTTGCAACAAAAATAGAAAAAATTGTAGAAAAAATATACTTAATTAGAATAAAAGACATAATTTTTAATGAAAAAAGAGTTGTGTTTTAGTGCTAGTATAATTAAAGTGTTTTATATATAATAAATTATATGTATTTTAAAATAAAAATTCTATAAAAAGGAAAATGTAACTAAATAAATTAAAAATAAAATATATTACATTAATTTTATTTTCTTCAATTTTTATTGTCACTATTTTAAATATAATAGGATTTGGTTCGAGAATTATTAAATTACTATTGGAATATGTATAATAGTATTTTAGTTAAGAAAATTTTTGAAAATAGAATTTGTAATCCTTTAGGAAATATGATCTAGTGATTTAGGATAAAAAGTACGTATTATATAAAAAGCTGGTAGAATTTGAGTAGTATTAAAATATGTATATTAGTGTTTTAATTAAAAAAATACTAAAAAGCTATAATAATTTTTTAAATTAAAATTAGGATTTTTAATGGTTTGAGACATTAGACATTTGAAGTTCAAATATGAAAATAGATACTTGTCAATTTGTTGGCTTAATAACTTTAGAGCTTTGTATTTAATATAAATATATATATATATATATATATATAGATCGATACTCTTGACCTTGACCATAAACAATATGGCAACAATGATGAAACAAATAGCACCAGCAGAGCTAAAACAATCAAACAATATAATGAAGTAGAAATATAATTAAAGAGACAAGTCTTGATGATTGAAGCAAATCTTGGCTAAATATGGTATTATTATTATTTTTCATTATTAGTTTTAATTTATACAAGAAGATTAAATAATTATAAGATTAATTATAGTTAATTAAACAAATGACACAGGCATATGAACACTACAAGAGGCTGGGTAAATGTATGACAGACATATGATTAGATTTAGAAGACATCAAGCAGTTGCTGCTGTAGGTTGATAAATTTGGCGGTCGGGTTCTGAGAAACGAGTTGAATGGAAATGAGCAATGAAAGCTGTGGTTTTAGTATCAATGCAAGGATCACCAACTCGCCATGGACCTCTACCATCTTCATCGCTAGGAAAAACCCTTCCTGCACTTGATATTTCATCATACCTGTGCTCCTCTACTCGCCTTGGCTTCCTCTTGAAGAAGTTAAAGGCTGCAGCGAATGAGATGGCAGACGAAGACTTCTTGTTGTTGCCACCACCCATGATGATGTTGATGATGGTTTTGCTTCAAGACAAATCAAGAAAAGAGAGGTGGTACTGATGGGTGAGTGATGGAAGTAGGGTGTTTTGTGTTTTTGGCTTTAGGGTGAAATGAGAAGCAAGATGTTGCATCGAATTTATAGTGGTGAAAATAATTAAGGCAGAATCTTTTGAATTGAAACTGATATGATCGAATGGTGGAGAGCAAATTAGACCAAAGCTGGCAAAGGGTTCACATTAGGTGCATTGTGTGGGTAAAACTTTAGGCAAAAGCACATGCATTGTGGTCCGCT
>CATIWM010009175.1:0-12857 GCA_949671775.1 Mallotus repandus | reverse complement strand
TGTAATGTAACTTAGTTGATCTATTAATGTAATGAAAGTATGTTTATGGAAATTTATGGTTCTATAATTAAAGAAAAAATGACATCCAAGTTGCAATAGACATCCAAGATATGAACTAAAATTAGTTGGATAAATGAAATATAAAAATGACATGAAAACACAAATGGCTTGTGATTTTTGGATATTCATTAAAACAGAAATAATTCCAAGAAAATAATTTGTTAGCCATTTGTATTATTAAGGCTAATAATTGATCATATTTTGATCTTGGCAAAATAATTTTGATATACTAATGTTGTTTATTCAAGTGTGCATGTGTTAAGCCTTAAAGAAATTAAAAAATGGAGCATAAAGAAGGAAACAAACAGTGGTCACAATCTTTATCCCGATTATGACCCAATCATTATTACTTCAAGCCTTTTAGTCAAATAATTTTTGAAGTTCCATTAGTCCTCACGGTCCCCATCATGACTAGGACTATGCTCGTGATAAGGTTCACGATGGTGCTCACAATCTGGAGCCAATTGTGATCAAATGTGCTCACTTTAAGTTTTATTCTAGTGGTCTTCACTGTCTTCATCATGACCGAGACGATGTTTGTGGCATCCATCATGGTCCAATCATAAGCATGATAAAATTAGCTCAAATTTATTCATTGAAGTAGTGGTCCTCATGATTGCCATCTCGCTTGTGATTTCAACCATGACGGCCATCACGAGCAACTCATGAGCTGCCTTAAATCAGCCAACGGACCAGTATTGCTCACAATCACAATCATGACCATGACCAAGATCGTGATAGACAAAAGTCAATAATTACAATGACTGTTTGAAGGCTCAATGGATAGTTTTTCATTGCTCACAATCATGACTATGATGATCACGACCGTGACAAGTATAATATCTGCAAAAAATTAAAACAACATTTAAATTAATTTTTTGAATGTTTTATGGACTAAATCATTAATCCTAGTAGCTATAATTAGAATGCTTACTATAAATAAAACCTTATTTATTCATTTTGAGGTTAAGGAACTTGATTATCATTATACACATCAAAAGAATTCAATTAAAGCTCTCATTCTCTTTAAATTTATTTTATTATTGTCCAAACTCTTGTGAGAGTTTATGAGTGTTTAGAATATAAATTCATATTCTTGTATTTCTAGGTTTAGAAAAAATGGAAAGTGAGATTCTATTCTAAGAGAATTGGTTTAAGTGTTTAGCCATTAAAACACTTGAGATTTGGTTTAAGAGTCAGCCTAAGAAAGTCTTGGTCGCCTAAGAAAGTCTTGGTTGTAAGGCTGAAGAGTGAGCCTCAAACTCTTGTGTAATCTCAATCTTGTGAATAAGATTGTGTGGGTTTCAAAATTGTAACTTGGGGATAAGTTAGGTGGAGACTTAGGATTGTTAAGAATTCGAACTCCTTAAATATGTGTTCTTCATTCTTCCTTCTCAACATTCTTTCAAGTAATTTTTGAACATTTATATTTCCATTTTTTAATTCAATAGCCCTATTCATCCCCCATCTAGGGCACTTTCAATTTTTGTGCTGGGATTTTGGAGGTGTTAAAGAGTGTTTAGGGTAGTGTTTAAGCTAGAAATTGGGTAGAGAAAGGTGAGAGAAAGAGGGTAGATGAGGAGAGTGTTTATTTTAGTATAGTTTTGGCTATTTTTGCTATTTGGTATAAGTGGCAAAGCCTATCTCAACAAGTTGTCTTCCATGCAAGTTAAAATTGGTCATATCTATAGAGAATGCAACTATGTCGTGGATAAACTTTCTACCATTGGTATTGGCCTTAGACAAATCAAATGGTAGTAATCTCATCCTTTTGAATGTAATGATTTAGTTATTAGAGACATGATTGGCAAAAAGAACTTTAGGTTCTCCGCTTAACTTTGTATTATCACTCTTGTGCTTGGTTTGTTTTTCATCTTTTTTTTAATAATTAGGTCTAGAGTGATTTATGATGAGGGTACTAGAGAGGTGCCAACCTTGTTGAGATTTCTTGGTGCACCTACTTAAATTATTTTTAGTCCAATTTTTTTTTTAAAAAATAAGGAATAAGTACAAAAAACTATCCTGTGGTTTAGTGCTTTTGCACTTCGAACCAAGTGGTTTTTTTCGTAAAAGGTTGGTACCTTGTGTCTTATGCCATTAGCACAATAGGGCCAAACCGTCAGCCTCGTTTATTTTTATTGACGTGGCTGCTGATGTATGCAACATCTACGACTGTGTCAGATAAACTTTGCTAGCTGTCATTAGGCTAAAGTGCAATTTACCCCCTCAACTATCAGTCAATGTGCAATTAACCCCAAAATTAACTTTTTTTTGGCTATTTAGTCCTTTAATTAAAAAAACAAAATTATATATCAATTATCTTTTCCTTTTTTTTCTTTTCTCATTCTCAATTAAATTAGATTTATTATTTTAATTAAAAAACAAAATTATATATCAATTATCTTTTCTTTTTTTTTCTTTTTCTCATTCCCAATTAAATTAGGTTTATCATTTTAATTAAAAAACAAAATTATATATAAATTATCTTTTTCTTTTTTTAATTCTTAATTAAATTAGGTTTATCATTTTAATAAAAAAATATATATCATTTTTTTTGTCAAACTAATACTTTTATTAACAAAACAAAAGAAGCTGTTATGGGATACTTTTTTTTTTTTGTAGTTAAACCCAAATAATAATAACCCCTTCAAAAAAAATAATAAAAATAACAATTATCTTAATTAAAAAATAAAATTAGCACCACTCATCACCACCACCATCACCACCGCCACCATCCATCACCACTGCCACCACTCATTACCACCGCCACCGTCCATCAATAAAAGGACACAGTAAACTAATAAACTGGACATCAACATACTACTATACATAAACAACTTGAACCAGCAATAAGTCAAAATATTAAGGGATTCAAAAAGAAGAATTTTGTCGAAAATGTGGTGGGCATACAAAGCTAGCCATCCCAATAAAAGATTAAGAGCACCTGGATTGGCACAACAAATTAAAATAAAAGCTAGTAGCACTGCTCCATGATCTTGCTTGGACATCTAAACTTGCTTGCAGCAATTAACACAAAATCCTAACCATTAGCACACCAAAACCACCATCATTAATAACATCATCAGACTGTTTAATGCTTAACGGGATTCCTTCGATCAAAATGGCATCTCCCTCTGAAAAAAGATCCCTTACAATCTCTATATCCCACATCAAATGATCAACACACATTAAGGACTTTAGAGGAATAGACTCCCACCTTCTGGCATAAGAGATTCCACATAAGGATTAACTTCATGAGGGAGCCAGGGATTGAAAAATATAAAAACTTTACAACCATTACCAATTCTCCATTTTACACCCCTTTTGATAAGAAACTGAGAAGCCATGATACTACACCAGGAATAACTCGGGTTATGGCCAATTGTAGCTTCAAGAAAGGAAGATCTTGGATAGTATCTAGTCTTAAGGACCCATGCTACCAAAGAATTAGGAGAGGTGAGCAACCACTACCCTTGCTTACTGAGCATAGCAAGATTAAATTCATGCAATTTGCAAAAATCCAAACCACCACCAAATTTGTGAGTACAAAGCTTAGCCCAAGACATCCACCGAATACCCCTACCCTTACTTCCACTCTGACCACCCCACCAAAAACCATTCATATCCCTTTCAATATCCTCACAAAGCATTTTTGGAAGAAGAAAAATCCCCATGGCGTAAGAAGGGACGGCTTGAGCCACTATTTTAAGAAGAATTTCCTTCCCGAAACGAGATAAACACTTCTTATTCGAACTCTGCAACCTATGGCGCACCTTATCCCAAATATAAGCAAACACAACCTTTTTGCTTCTTCCTATTAAAGCAGGGAGACCTAAATACTTGTCTTGACTTACCGAGCTAGGAATATTAAGAATCTAAAAAATATTTCGTCCTACCTCATCCGTGGTGTTTTTACTAAACTGAATAGAAGATTTTTAAAAATTCACCAACTGCCCTGAAACCTTTTCATACACACCCAGAATGCGTTTAATACAAGAGCACTCTCTATCAGTAGCTTTGAAAAATAAATAATTATCATCCATAAAAAAATAAATGGGTTATAACAAGGGCCCCATTCACCACTTTACAACCATGAATCTCCTTCCTTCTCTCACTATCCCGGATTAGTGAAGAAAGCCCTTTAGCACATTAAATAAAGAGATATGTGAGGATCCCTTTCTCTCAAACCTCTTTCCAGAATAATAGGACCAATATTATTGCCATTCAAGCTTACAAGACATAATAAGAGAAATCCACTTCTCATTAAAAACCATTCTGACCATCATTCCCTAAAAGAAGCTCCATTCGAGGCGATCAGAAGCCTTAGACATGTCTATTTTAAGAGCAGCCCAACCTTCCTTGCCTTAAGATTTTCTTTTAAGATAATGTCCTATTTCAAAAGCAACAACGACATTATCAGTGATCAACCTCCCAGGGACAAATGCACTTT
The DNA here is from genome assembly GCA_949671775.1 of Mallotus repandus. NCBI lineage: Eukaryota > Viridiplantae > Streptophyta > Magnoliopsida > Malpighiales > Euphorbiaceae > Mallotus > Mallotus repandus. Next base: position 8,347 of record CATIWM010009175.1, on the reverse strand, counting down.
GACTATCTGAATAAGCGAAGGTAAGATTAATTTTAATCTGTTTGCAAGAGCTTTAGACATGATTTTGTATATGACATTGCATAATGCAATAGGCCTTAAATCTGTAATACGGTCTGGATTCTTCTTCTTCTTAGGGATAAGAGTAACTCAGTGGAATTAAACTCAGCTGGAATAGCCTCATCATTTAAGCATTTCAAACACACATCCACCACATCTTTGCCCACAACATCCCAAAATGATTGGTAAAAACCCAGATTCATACCATCCGGACCCAGCGCTTTATTAGGATGCATACCCATAATAGTATCTTTTGATCTCATCAGCAGAAAAATGGCTGGGCAAGAAACTCATTCTGACCTTGAGTCACTCTGCTCTTAACAACATTAAAAATAAAATCTCCAAAACAACCATTTGATTTAAAAGAGAAGAAAAATAGATAGCAACATGATCATATAAACCGTTACCCTCTGTAAGCCATTCACCATCATCACCTTTAAGGCCATGAATATAATTTTTCTTCTTACGAGCATTAGCATAGCGATGAAAGAATTGAGCATTCTAATCACCAAAAGCAAGCTAATGCTGCTTTGCTCTTTGGCACCAGAAAGCATCATTTTGATCCAACAAAGTCTCCAACTGTATCTGGACCTATTAAATCTCCGAATAGAAGCAGAATCTCGACTCAACTATAACCTACCAAGAAGCTTTCGAGCGTGATCAATACGCTGTTGAAGGCCATGGAAAAATTCAGAACCCTAACATTGAAAAGCAGAGCCACACTGATTCAGCCTATCCAACAAATAACAACCTGAACTTTTGAGCCAGCTATCCACGACTATATTGCGACACTGATTTTCTCTGACCCAAGCATTTTCTCTGACCCAAACAGTTTGGAAACCCAAGAAAATAGCAGAATGATCAGAAGTAGGAGCTTTAATATTTTCAGTATAAGCTTAAAAGAAATAGCACCTCCAAGATGTAGATACAAGGCATCGATCTAATCGTTCTTCAACCCAAAACTCAGAATCTCTACTCTTCTCCCAAGTGAATGGATAACCGATCATACCGATGTCTTCCAACCCACACTCTTCCACCATAGAATTACAACCATCAATAAGGGCATGGGGTGATTATACCAACCTCTCTTTCCAATATCCCAACTCACCCTTTCAGACATAAGGCCACATGGAAGATCATATACCTGAACCCACATTTCAATATAGAAGAGCTCTACTTCTGAAGGTTGCTCTCCTGCCTCAAGACGCTTAGCAACAAGGAGATTACCATCAAAAGTCCAAGGACCACATTTCAAAACCCTATCCAAATCTAGAATATGAAAAAACTGAAAAAGAAAGAGGTTGGGCTTCAATTTTGTGACAAAAACTCCTTTAACTGGTTGCCATAAAGCAGCCATCATATTCCGCATTGACTCAAAATCAACTGGTTTATCCGTTAAAAAATGCCCCACCATTGACAATTTAAACGACTCATCAACAGTAGAGGCTTCTTCGATCTCATCATACTCCAACCCTCTCGTTTCTTCATCTGCTAAGGTTAGTTAAGCACAATGATTCTCAAGAGATTGAATAGTAGCCATGAGATAAAATGAAAAAAAATAAAAAAAGTCAAAAAAGCTAAAAAGCAAAGAGCTATTTGTCAAAGGACAAGACAAACCGCTAGGTGATTTTTTTTTAGTTTAGCGTTTAATTTACCATTATGCATCTATGAACTTATTCTAGGTTAGATTTGATGTTCAGAATGTGTTTTAGTTGAAATTTTGTGATTTTGGATGAATTGTTCGACCATGATTGATGAACATCCGGTTTTGCATGTTGAACACCCGGATTTGAGCTTTGATTGGCCGGTATATATAATTATTTAATTTTCTATACGAGCGCCATTCAGTTAGCGTTGAAAAGTTGGATAAATACAAATTATTTTTAAAATTTTTGAATTTTAATCTAATTTTTGCCAACTCATGTCTTGAATAGTTCAAAAGTTGACAAATTGCATCTAATTACTCAGTGTAAGTATAAAAATTTTAGGATAAATTAGTTAAAAAAATGTTTTAATTTGAATTAGCTGATCTAATTTAGAGAGCAAATTAGCATTTAAACCTCTTTTGTCCACGTCAAACTTAAGTACTTTCGCAGGTCACCGCCAGTTCAATCAATTATTATGTCACCCCAACAGCCTTTGCAAAATTTTGAAACAGCCTTTGCAAAATTGCTTTCACCATCACAAATTTTGGCTGTTAGCCAACATTCATCCATCTGAGCTCCATTATTGAAGGACTGAGTCATCAATTGTCGGTAACAGCTCATATGCTTCTTTCATTTCAATATATTTGGCAAACCAACGTGTAGAACTTAACGCGTAATTAAAAGAAGAAATGGAGACTCCCCATGCACCCAGCAAGCGCACAGTATTTACAATAACATTTGAGTATCATCTCCGCACTATTCTTACACATACTCTCGCACACCACAGTTGAAAGTATTATGAAGGTTCCAAGAAGCAGAAAATGCACATCAACCACCCAGAAATGACGTGAACGCCTAAAGGGCAAAACCACTTATTCGAAACGTTGCTTCTAAATGAAGTGGGATTTTAAAGATTAACCATGAAATGAATGTAAAAATCAAAATTTTGAAAGAGAAAAGAAGGGGCCTGACTTTTTAGCCCAGCTTCTCACACATGAGCCCATCACTGTTCTCTTGAATACACTCACTTTGCCTTTTTGCAGTGTTGATTTTCTTTCCCTCAACAACCTGACAAGTACAAGGCAGAGATCCATTCATATTTCATCATTTCGTTCACATATATACAGAACACATCAAATAGACGAAAACTCCTGCTAATCATTTTGATGCTACGCTATTACACCACCAAAATACACCCTTCGGCAAAGGTATATGCTTTTGCTTCCCACTCAGTATTTCTTTCTATCCTTTTCTTCCCTTCTCTGCAAAGAAAATAAACCCTCTTTGCGTTGGAACTTTGGGGTTAATGCTACGTGGGCACCTTTTCGCCGATTCAAATCCATTCCCCCGCAAGGAGAATTTACTTCCAAAATTATCCTTTCCAATTGTCCATCTTTGAACATCTTTATTCACCTGTAGACATGTCAATCGACTAAGATGAGTCAACTCAAAGAGGACATTTGGAATTTATAAGCAAAACCAGCTTAAGGATACATCTTAAATGCATTAGAATTGTTGAGATTCACAGCAAGCAAATACCAGCAATGCAAAACAAGTAAAACTTAAAGGCTTTTGAATTGTTTGAGTAAAAAAAGCACCCTCTTAAAACTTTAGCTACAATTGGTTAATTTAGAGTGTTTTGAAACAAATAAGACTCACATTGTTCCGGGAGTAAGAACACAATCAATACTGCCATCCAGATCATTCAATTCTCTATTAAGGAGATACTATTTGTTAGTTGTTACCCACCAAATGAATACCCCCTCCCAATACAGAATCAATAGAAGGCCTAATCTACGTTGTCAAAGCATAAATATAGAAGAAACACAAGGCATAGTGAGCACTTCAGGACATGGATAAAGAAATTATTGGAATACTAAAATCACAAGCAAACGGCACACGGTCATTACAAATTACAAATATGGTTGACACTACAGGAACCAGAACAAGTATAAAGGGCAACGTGCAATAGTATCAGGAGCACAAAAACAAGCAAACAACATAGATTTGACAAATATGATTGAGATTTTGCAATTACAAAAAAGATGAACAAAATGAATAAATCACAGTTGAAGCGGCCATTTACTCCAAAATCAGAATATGTCATTCTGTCACAGCTCATAATTTGACTAATTGGCATTGATTACAGCACCAAAGTCCCCTTCTTGTATTTCCCAAAAAGCTTAAAAATGAGCAAATTCACAATTCTATATAATGGAGGGTAATTTAGTGATGTGCATTGCACATGATAACGACAATAAGACCAAGGCTGAGCTAACAAAGTAGATATAGACTGAGTGAAAAAAAGAATACCTACCCTCATATTTATAAACATACATAAGCAAGAAGCATCAAAGAAAAGTGCAAACTAACCCTGACTTAGCCCACACCAGCAACAACCAACAATCCAAATTTCCAGCACAGATTAACTCAAACAAACAACCCACACAAATATATACCTACCGTTAGCGTCTCACTATCAAACTTACTGTGTCAACTCAGAAACAAACAACTGGATCAATTAATTAAAATTAATATGGAGAAAAATTCAACTTACCAGGAAATAGAACTTTTTCAATCCCGGAAAATAACTTTATCGGCGATTTTCATCAAGGGTCTCAAACAATCTGGGGAGAACTTCCTCGCAAACAAATAAGAACTAGAATAATTCGATTTCCTTAAATCGTGAATCAGAACAGGGGATATTTCGCTAGGCCGGTATGTATACGGATGGCCATTAGTAGTGCCCGTCCAATTAACCCTTGTGAGTGTATACTGAGTGCATCCTTTAGGATCAGCCATCGATAACAAAGTAGAAAAATAATGCTCTTCTGGGTAACATTCATCAGCCCTGTAACAAGGTTGCTTAAATTTCTTCCATAATCTCCGATCTTTAATAACCGTAAGCGCGTGACGGCGCGTTAACACAAAAAACTGAGACCCAACTCTAAATTTCTCAAAGGGTACTTCTGGCATCATAGAGTATCTACCCCTGGCAATGTATCTCTTCCACAAACGAGGTTCTTTAGAAATAACCTCGATAAAACTCCTGTATTGGACTCGAACTCCATACTGGATCGACTCAGGATCGGAATGGGAAGCGGTGAGATCGAAAGATTGAGAAGAGATAAGAGAGTTGTAAACATAATCGAAAGAATGGAGAGGGATGCAGAACTGGGACAAAACAGTAAAATAAGCATTGGCTGGATCATCGAGAAGAGCAGTGGCTAAAAGACGGCGCGTGGCGGAGACTAGGGTGGGGGAAGCACGGTAAGTGCGTTTGGCGTTAGGAATAAAGTGGGTCTTAAAAACACCATCAGGGCGGGTGATATTGATGGAGGGATCGGCGTGGACATAGATGTTGTAGAGGTGGTCATGGGACTTGAAGAACTTATCCCACAAAGGGGAGAAGTAGAGATCCGTGTTGGTGAGGAAAAGGAAAGCGATTTTTAACTTGGGCTTGGAGGAGGAGAGGTGGGAGAATGAGGAAGGATTGGAGGCGGCTTTGCGGAAGAGGGAAAGATCGTCTTGCTCATCAGAAGGGGAGATCGAGGGAAGGCGAGGAGGGAGGATTCTTGGGGCTAAGAGGAAAAGAATTGGGAGAGAAAGGAGAAGCGAAAATGTTACAACAAATGGAGATGAGAACATGGACGGGGTGATTTTGAGAGAGGAAAGAAAGTGAACGATGGAATTGTCACAAATTCGCATAAAATGTGGTGTCTGGTATTTGCTTTCGGAATTAGGATTTTAGGGTTATGAGGAGGACTGGAGGAGGAAGAGGAGGAGGAGAGGAGCTGATAAATGGAGGGAAATGTTTGGTGCAAGGAACGGTGATTTTTATGTAACATATGATGGGTAAGGCCGAGGGCAGGTGATTATTATGGTTATCGATTATTGTTAATATCGGTGTTTTCTTACCAACAATGGCATGGGAAATGAAATTGGTAATTTACTCCATCTATCAATTGTGTTTATTTTTTTTTATTAGGGTTAGGAATTAGGAGGAGAAGGTGGTGGTGGTTGTGGTAGTGGTGGTGGCGGAGGTTTTAGACTTCAATTAATTCTTGTACGGTGTTAAGAGAGGAAAGGAAGGTGGGATTTTGTTTTTGTTGGGGAAGGATGATGGGTGAATGGTGCGGAGTGGTTGCGATAGAATGCAACATTGCGGAAATTTAACAGATGATTAATATTAGAAATAAGGTTGATTTGGTCCTCGAATTTTTTTATAAAAATTTAATTTGGTTTAAAATATTTTTTTTTGATAATTTAGTATAAAATTTATATTTAATGTATCATTTAAACTTATTTTCTCATAATTTAAAGTGCGTATGGCACACTTTTCTAATTAAAGTGCGTGAAATCAACTAAAAATTGAATTACGAGCTGAATTAAAATTAAAAAAAATGAATAACAAGCTTAATTAGCAAAATTACAAATTTTGATTAATAGGTCCTTTTTCTTCTTCAATGGCAGATCCAGAACAAAACACAATCTTTTCGATAAAACCAAAGCTAAAACCCATATCAAGAACTCCTTCAAAATCCCCAGAATCTAAATAATGGCCCTCTTTCAAATCCCCTAAATTAAGCTCTCCAACTTTCACCCGCTTCCTCCATCTCAGCTTTGAGAGAAGGAATAGACGAAAAAAGAGGAGATTTCGGCATCAGAAACTTGATTTCTAAGCTGAGTTTTTTCTCCTTCTCTTTCGCTGCTGATGATGGTTAAGCTTTGTTTAATGGCTTCTCATGGGTATCCTGCTGGTAATGGCTTAGTCTTTTTCAAGAGCAGATAAAAGTATTTAAGGTAAAATTTAAATTCTTTTTTTTTTTGGGTTAAATTTCTGTTACTTTGGAGCTTTGTTTATGCATGATTTAGTTGTTATTTGTGGCTCTTTTTTTTCGAAGTTCCGTTCATGTAGCCTTCATAGTTTTGGTAATTTTAGTTTGTTTTATTTTTGTTACTTTGTGCTGCTAATATGCACTGACGATATTCTAAATTTAATATTTATGATGAGAAAGATGCAACTAATGCTAGCCACTTATGACACTCATTGATTAAGTTGTATGCAGAGAATGGATGTATAGAAGATGCACAACATTTGTTCGGTGAAATGCCTCAGAAAGATTGTGTTTTATGGAATGTTATGCTTAGTAGTTTTGTTGGTGTTTATTTTTTAGGTGTGAAGCTATACAAGGGAAGTTAAACAGTGTTGGTTATGGCATTTTGTGAATAGAAATAGTTGGCCAATTTGTGCTTTTAGCATGTTAAAAAATATGTTTTTGGCCAATTTGTGAATAGAAATAGTTTAAAAGTTGTGTTGAACTAATGGTGGTGGCGGATTGGATGTAGGTGGTTTGGTAGCGGAGGAGGTGTTTTGATGGCGAAGGAGGTGCTAGTGGAGGTGGTGGCCTTGGAGGTGGAGTTGACAGAGGTGGTGGCTTTGGAAGAGTTAAAGCAGAAAGAGAGTTTAATAGTGGTCATAACATTTTTTATTCTCAATGTTAATTCTATTGTTTAACTTTTGTTTTTCTTAATTTCTATTGTTTAACTATTTTTTAAATTTTTTTAGTGTTTAATTAGGAGGTGTATTACATTCTCTATTATTTGTCAAAAAATAGGTTTAAATGATACATTAAGTGCAAGTTTCGTGCTAAATTATCAAAAACATCATTTTAAACAAATTGAACTTTCATAAAAAGTTTGGGAGCCAAATCAAACCTTATTCCTTAATATTAAAGAGAAAAATGCCATGACTATTAAATAATAGAAGTAAAGTTCAATTTGACCTTAAATTTTTTAAAAAAGTTTAATTTGCTTCATTTACACCTTTTTCGTCAATTTATTTCTGACATGCAAACAAATATCATAATAAAAATTACAAATAACTCCCTAATAGTTTAATTAGTTAACAAATTAGTCCATATTTTCATAAAAATGTTTAATACAAAATAAAAAATTATTTTTTTATTATATCTAAGCTCTTATTTATTTATAGTATAGGCTTTTACTATGATATAAACATTTGTATCTATATAAATAAAATTAGAACCATTAGATTAATTTTTATTTAGTTACAACCATTGATTATTTTTGTATATCAATACATGTAAAATGTATTAATGGCTATAATTAAATAAATAGAAATTTAGCGGCTCTAATTCCATATATATAGATACAAATGTTTGTATTATAAAAGGACTATATAGTATATTATATTACTAGAAAAATTTATTTAGTCACTAAATTATTAAAGTTTATTTTATTTATGGTGCATTCTATAGTTAGTTTAATTTGTACAAAGCAAAATATACTTTGTTAATAACCACAATTAGATGATAAAATACACTTTCATCCAATAATAATTAAAATAAAAGTAATTATAAACTAAAGTAACCATATAATTTTCCTTTAATTATTATATTATTAATTTGAATATTACAAAATATTAAAATATTTTACATTATGTGTTGAAAATATTAAAATATTTTAATATTTGCATGACATGTTAGCATATAAATAATATTATTTTAAATATTTAAAATTATTATATGTTAAAATTATTAAAAATGATACATTATAGTAATTATTTTAAAATAATAATTTTTATTATATTAATATAATATATTTTAAATTTAATTTTAACA
>CATIWM010009169.1:0-28276 GCA_949671775.1 Mallotus repandus | reverse complement strand
CACCAAAAAAACAACAATAGAAAAAAAAAAGAAACAACAAAAATAACAATTGTAGGACAATAAACAATAACAAACAATTAAATTTATAATATATATAATAAATATTATATAAGTTGTATAATTAATATAATTAAATATATTATAATACTTTTAAATTAAGATTTACGTACATATATAATTATATATGTTTATAAATAAAAAAAAACTCAATATATGGATGTAAAAATGATGATGCCAATCACTATGAGGCTGAGGTGAATCGATAAAAGTTTGACTCCACTGCGGCCATCATGAAATTAAATCACAATCAATTCATCATATGTGTGAAATTTACACTTTATCTTGGGAATGAAGTTATTTGTAATGGGAAGCTAAAATATTAGTCATTTTGTAATTTTATGCATTTTTATTTACAGTTATACTTGTTACATTGCTTTTGTATTGATTTTGTAGGTTCCATATTGGTTGGAACTCATTTTGGGAATGAAGCACTAAGGACTTAAAGCTAGGAGTTAATTTAGCTGAAGAAAGGGCAAAGAATTAAAGCAATGAGGAGAGGAACTGATTTGACTTCTGAGATTTAGTGAAGCTTTTGACATCCTTAGAATCTTATAATGAGAAAGAAGTCTTCTAGAAAATTTAAGTAGACATCTTAAGATTCCGAAGTGAGCTTACTTGTCAAAATCCAAGCTCGTTTGGGTTTTCAAATCATGAGTCGAAGTCAGCACATATGCAGCTTTTATTTCAGATTGCACAACTCTTAGTATTTCAGCCATATCTTGAGCTACAGAGGTTCAATTGAGGTGATTAAAAGTTCTATGGAAAGATTAGACAAATATATGCAAATTTGATGAGGGAAGATTTGGCTAATTCGATCATATTAAAGGGCTAAAGTATCAGGTTGTACGACTGTGTGCTTAAGTGAGCACGACCATATGCCCTGTAACCAACTTTGGAAATTTGAATTTTCAATTGTTGATTTGAAGGGATTGACGATTTTTAAAAGGTAACTACTTAAAGAGGTTGGAGGCTAGGGTTTTATAAGGGGTAGCCACTAGAGAAATAAGAATAAATACTCTTTGTTTTAGTTTTTATATCATTTTTCCTAAGAATCAAACTAGAATTCTCTAGTTCTTTTAATTTGATTAGAATAGGTTATTTGAAGTCTGAAGAGAAAAGGCTTCAACTCCAGGGGGTTTTCTTATTATGTTATTTTTTTTATTTCAATTCAAATTTCTTAATAATGGAATTGGTTTCTCCTTATTCATTATCTTCTATTCTTTTTAATATGTGCGGCTAGATTTTCTAGTTAGGGTTCTTGAATCAATTCAACCATGTGATCAATATGATTTACTCTAAGTTAATAAACATAGTTAATTAATTATTACTTTGCTTAATGTATTCAATTGATTGGCCACCCTTTGTTTGAATCTAGACAATGAGACTTGATTGAGAGACAGGTTTCATTGAGAAAAGAAGCAAATAACATATTAATTGTCTATTTAGTTGAGAGACACCTAGATGGTTAATAATGTTAAAGATCTAAGCTTTAAACTGGGTTCTAGTACACTTAGTAACTGAGAGCTATAAATCTAGGTGTTAGTTTACTTGGTTATTCATAGGTTTTTCTTAGAGGAAGATATGTGATTCTTAAGATTGCTTGCATAATGAACTATGGTCTGAATTAACTTAGAGATTAAGTACATCTTTAAAAAGGTTGAATTGAATTTAAGAACCCTAGCATTTTCTTAGATTGTGATTTTTGCATTAGCTTTTGATTGTTCAGTTTATTTATTCTAAAAACCATTTATCAGTGTCTAGACAAACAAACACTTTGAGTAATACCCTACTCAATTTGCAATCTCTGTGGGATCGATATTATTACCACTTGGATGACTCTGTGTGCTTGCGGATTTCACTTGTCAATATTTTGGCGCCGTTGCCGGGGATTGTCAAAATTAATATTGTTAAGAAAATAGTCTTGTTTGATTTAGACTTTTTTTCTTTCTTTTTTTGTTATTTTGATTGTGTTTGTGGTGTTACATGGATTTGTGTTAGTGTATGCACACAACATATTATGCAAGAAAACAAGGAGCTCCGTTAATATTACTTGATTTTGAGCTTGAAAAGATAGTACGCATAAGGAGAAAATAGCAAAGTTGTAGGATGAACGAAAGGGAGGAAGAAAGAAATCCGCCTCCAAGGGAGCAAGTAGTTGAGAATGGATAAAATGGGTAAAGAACTATGAGGGATTATATGAGTCCAAATGTCCAAGGTGACTAAACTCCAATTATGAGGTTGATAGTCAGAGCAAACAACTTCGAGATTAAGCCCGCTATGATCCAAATGATCCAGAATTCATAATTCAGTGGGTTGCCACATGAGGACCCAATTGGCCACATGACTCGATTCTTGGAGTATTGCTCAGCTTTCAAGATGAATGGAGTGCAGCGTGAAGTAGTCCACCTTATTCTCTTTCCATTTTCCATTATGGATAGAGCAAAGAGGTGGTTTACAAGCTTGTCATCCAACTCCATCAACACTTGGCAAGAGCTCTGCACAACCTTCTTCAATAAGTAGTTTCCACCAGCTAAAGTACTAAAGATCAGGAATGAAATCAACTCTTTCTATCAAAGAGATGATAAGAATAAGACATTGCCTGTAATTGTGCTAGCTAAACTCACTGAGAAGCAAGATGTTTCATTGGTGAATTTATTGAAAAAGAGGCTTAAAGCTTTAAGATTGGAGAACAAGTGTTACAAAGAGATATATAAAGAGAAGATAAAGAAATGGCATGATGCAAAAGCAAGGAGGAAACATTTTGAAAATGGAGATCAAATGTTACTTTACAACTCTAGGTGAAGACTGTTTCCAAGGAAGCTCAAGACAAGATTGACAAGACCTTTCACAGTGTCCCATGTTTTTCCTTATGGAGTTTTTAAGTTGATGAACAAACAAGGAGCGAAGTTCAAGGTTAAGAGGCAAAGATTGAAGATTTATAATTAAGGAAAAATAGAGGATTTCTACTAAGTTGCCTATTTAACGGATCTAAGCAAATAGTGTTAGCATAGATGGTATGCCTTAGAGGCCAATCATATATTTGACATTGTAAATTATCCCAAATGGCAATAAAATAATATTCTATTATTTAAAGTGTTTATTTAATTGAATATTTATCCATTAGCACAATGTTAAATAAATTTATTATCAAGAGTTGCTAATATGAGTAACAAATTTATTTAGTACATTTGCTATAAAATTGTTCATAGTCAGTAAATTAATATTAGGGTAATATTAATTTGACTATCACCTTTGTCTATTTTCCTTGATTAGTATATGATACTAATAGTGGGAGGCAGTGAGTCTCATACTACTTGATATGAGATATCAAAATAAACATGTGGATACTCATGTGATGGGTGGATCGAACATGGCGTTAGATTTATGATTGCGTGGATATTCACTTATAGTCAAAAATCATAATCTAGGTCATAATGGTGCATAGAGTCCTTTGACCTGAGGTGACACGGCCATCCACATTTAAGTGACTAGGGTTTATTACCGCTTACATACTTGTGTTAATCATACATGGGTATATGGCATGTGGTGGCTCTAGATAGTTAAATGTAGGGATGAGTGTTCAGCCAATATGGGATTCATTGCCTTGAGTGAACCGGGATAAAGATCCTATGCTATCTAAGTTCTTTCTTGATGAATAAGTTCCTGACTAGGAAAAACATGACACGAACTGAAAAAGTTTCAGTGTTGGTTATGTTTTATCAAAAAATCAAAACTTAAGATAAGGTCATATGATATAACTATTAGAGTTTGACTAAACCATGACTTTAGGCTATATCATGATCTTCTAATGAAGGGATTTTAGTGCACGGTAATTATAACCAGAGGGTTCATGTGAATTAATACATGCATTCATTTCTAATTGGGTAGTTGTGATATCGAAGCTAAGGATCACTCACAACTAATGAGAATTAAATGTGCATAATTGGGATTTTCACATTTAGACTTGAAAGATTTTTAAATAATATCAAGTGTTGATATTGTCTTCTTATTGCCAATTAGACATGAACCTAGTAAGTCACACCTAAAAGAGCTTTACCAAATCATCAATAATGTTAATCTAATTATTAATGAAAGAGTTTAATTAATTAATTAAGATTAATCAAATTGGATTTATGCTTTAATCAATGATTCTAACATATCATGAAATCTAATTTAAATAAGGGTTTAATTATTAATTTATACTTAATTAATATGAGATATTAATTAGAGTATTAATTAATAATATGTGTTGTTTGGGCCTTAGATTAATTGGACCTTAGATTAATGGTCCAAGTTGTTTGAGCTTAGGCCCAAAAGAGTTTTGCACCAAAGATTAATCCAAGATGTTGAGAAAGTCCATAGACCTAATCCAAGCCCATTTGTTATATGGATTGGGCTTGGGCCAAGTGTTGGCCCAATTACTAAGCCCAAGTCCATGTATGTGTGAATGGAAAAATTTCTCTTGTTAGGCATACGTTATCTCTTAAGTGTATAATGTTGACCATGGCAAATGATAAGCATTGAGCTTGGCTTGTTAGGCTTGGCATATTAGGCACATTATCCCTAATGTGTAAAATATTGACCATGGCTATGATAAGGTGCATATCATATTGGTATGTGTAGAGAATGTATGTAGACATAACACAAGAGATGTATTAATTCTATACATAATTCTTGATATACTAGAAAAGTATGCAAGTTGTATTCTTATCATGATGAGTTGTACACTTATCATATGATTAGGGTTTTGCTTTCTCTACATATAAATATATAACCTAATAAATGTTCTTATGGTTAGATAATTAAGAGACTTTATATTGAGACACAAAAAGAGAGAAACACATATACACTACAAACCCTAAGTGTTATTGTAAGAGAATTAAGTTAGTGCAAGTTTTTAAGGGTCAATAGAGAGGGTGCTTGTTACTAAGCTTAATCAAAGCAAGAAGGTGATTGGCAAAGCTTTGGTGTTTCAAACTAGAGGCCTAACACTTGGGAGGCTAAGGCATATAATTCAAGAGTTGAACCTAACTACATCAAAGCTTCTAGATACTATTGTGGTCTACATCAAACTTAGGAGTTTGTAAATATTCCTAATCTTAGAATTCCTAGGTTATTGTTTACATGATGTTTTAATAGTTAGCTATGTGTTAAATGCAAATTGGATCCTTGGGATTGGAATTCTTCATGTGATGAAGGGTTATGAAAGACAAAATTTTTAAAATTTGCTCTACTTAGGTTTGTGCTCACCACACAAGTCTTTAATGCCTTAGTAGCATAACCGATTCCTAATAGTGGTATCAGAGCAGGTTTTTACACTTAACACATGCTAAATTGATTGATAATTGCAAGTGTTGTGATTATGATTATTGTTAGTTATAAGTGTTGTGACTAAACATGTAATAGTTGCATCCTACTTGCTTTATGCTTGACATATATGCCTGGAATGATCATGGACTTAGATTACATCCTTGGTTTTGTAATAATAATTAATTTTATTATTTGGTATGTAATTAAGTGTTAATTACACAGTATTAGGATGTAATATTTACCTTGGAATGCCAAGGATTCAACGTAATTCACAAGAGTTGTGACATGGAGCTTGAAGAATTATGAATGGGTGTAAAGATGGGATGCTGTCACAAGTCGGCACACCCGTGCCGACCCAAGGCTTGAGTCGACACATCCAGCCTCTATAATGAGTCGGCATGCTTCCAATTCTAACCATGGTTACAAGGCCCATTGTGATTTGGCCCAAGGTGTTATGGCCTAAGGTGTTAAGGCCCAAGATGACAAGGCCCATAATATATTCTAAGAGTTAGAATAATATTAAGAAAGGCCTATGATCACTGTATATTTGTGCATCCATCTTGCATGTTCTATGTATATATGTGATATATATGTTATGACATGCTATTTATATTTGATGCCATAAAAGATATATATGAGTGATATATATGGCTAATGTGCAAAGTGAAACATAAATTAAGAACTGAAAATCTTCCAAACTAAATTTAGGTCTAAGCTCTCCATTGGAGCAATAAGTTGCACGGTTTTAGGATTATGTGCATCGACTATGGATACATATGGGTGTACATAAGGCTTAAGAGATTCATGTAATGTTATTGTAATGCATGAGATGTTCTGGTGTATGGATACACCATAGGCCAAGAATGGCCAATACAAATACTTAAGGTTTGTAGTGTTCAAATCCATACATTTCACTGATTCAATAGTATGGACACTAACTAATGCTAAGGCCCAATAGCGATAATGTGAACCTGAGGCCCGTAACATTATGAGCCAGATTGATGGAACCTCACATGAGATGTGATGGACAAGAGTTGTCCACTTAATGAGAACTGATATTACAAGAATGGCAATGTGTATCTGAGGGATATTAGTAAGCCATTAAGAACTCCATCACCCACTAGAAATCCATCCAACAAGGGATTTCCATTTCCTACTTTGGAAGTGTAGGAATCACCAAGTTAGTAGGAGGCCATTACAATTAAAGACCAAATCTAATGATAATAATAACAATGTCATACAAACTAATCAATCTTGTTACCTTTGCAAAATTGATAATATGTAATCATCAAACCCACATTCAATCATACTTAACTGACATAGACTCACGGGCCCCTAATTTTAAAAAGGATTGGCTAAGGAACCTAAAAGTTATACTATAAATATTAAGAAAATGCTCACCAATTCTCTTTCCTAAAAAGGCTATCCAAATGGAGCAAAAGGGAAGTATGTTGCACTTATTGCCTCTCGTAGTGGGAGCTAAAAAGGCAATAAGAGAATAAAAGGCAAGACAAGTGTTGTCAAGCCTATAGGTGGCATAGCCAAGTATAAGGGCAAGGCTAATGTGAAGGAAGAGTAAGGCTAAGGAAAATATTTCCATTGCCAAGGTAAAGGGCATTGGAAAAGGAATTGTCTTAAGTTCCTTGAGTCTCTTAAGATAAAATGGAAGGACAATATTGGAGAAGGTGAGACTTTCTCTAGTTTAATTGCTTCTAAAGGTTTTAAGATCTCATCTACTGCATGAGTATTGGATACCAATGCTAGTTCTCACATTTGTTCATCCTTACAGGATCTAGCAAATGAGAGAAGGTTGAGGCTTAAAGAAGAGACCCTAAAGCTTGAAAATGGTGCAAGTGTTGTAGCTAAAGCTATAGGATACACTTCTATAGATATAATCATATCTTGTAATTGAATGTAGTTTGACAACAAAAGGGTATGAATTTCATTTCCAAAAGGGGCGTTTGTAACATTCATTTTAGAAATGAATGATTGGCATTTGTTATTTAATACATGGTTAATATTATATTGATAATATGTCCAATAATAATAAGCCTCAAATTAATGTTAGTAATGCAAATGCAATGCTAATTGAAAATACCTCTAACTCCAAAATATCTATGGCACTTGAGATTATATCATATTGCGGAAGATAGGATCAATAAGTTGTAAAGGATGGTAATCTTAAGCGATCTTGACTCCGCATCCAATATGACTTTTGAGGCTTGTCTTCAAGGAAAAATGACTATATCACCATTTATTGGACAAATGGCAAGAGCCAAAGATGTGTTGGAGATCATACACATTGATGTATGTGGACCATTTAGTTAAATGGTCAGAGGTGATTTCTACTATTTTATAACCTTTATAGATGATCTATCAAGGTATGGGCATTTGTTTCTTATAAAGAACAAAAATGAATCCTATGAAAAGTTTAAAGAATTCAAAGCCCAAGTAGAGAACCAAACTGGGAAAAGTATTAAAACTCTACGATGAGATCAAGGAGGTGAATAGTTGAGCACCAAGTTTATTGAGTTCCTTAATAATATGGCATTGCATCACAACTCACCTAGAACACCTCAATTAAATAGCGTGTCGAAGAGACAAAATCATACTTTATTGGATATGGTACATTCTATGATGAGCTATATTGATCTTCCTATTTCACTTTAGGGTTATGCACTCCAAACCGCCTCTTATAGCCTTAATCGTGTTCCATCCAAGTCTATTTCTACTACACCATATGAGATATTGCATGGTAGAGCACTAAGTCTTAAACATGTTAAGATTTAGGATGTCTAGCTTTTATCAAAAGACTAAAATTAGACAAGTTGGATGCAAAATCGATTAAAGGAAGGTTTATTAGATATCCTAAAGACAGTTTAGGATACTGCTTTTATCTTCCTACTGAACAAGTTGTTGTTATAAGCAGAGATGTTACTTTCCTTGAGAAAGAGTTTCTTATGGAAGGTGGCAAAGGAAGGAAGATAATGTTAGATGAAGAGTCATCTAAAGAAGCCCAACAAATTGATCAAATGGATATTGATCAACCTGAAGAGTCTAGTCCAATTGAGAATGTTGTCACACCAACTTCTAGAAGGTCTAGTAGGGCATCTCATCCTTTAGAGAGATATGATTTTTTACATGATATGCAAGAGTTGCATGTTTATAAAGAAAGCATTCATATTAATGATCCTACTATATATGAATAAATTTTATATGATGAAGATTATTTAAAATGACTTAAAGCAATAAAAGCTGAAATGAATTCCATATATGCAAACAAAGTTTGGATAGTTGTTGATCATTCTGAGGGTATTATACCTATTGGATGCAAATGGATCTTCAAGAGAAAGATTGACGCAAGTGAAAAGGTAGAGACCTAAAAAGCTAGGCTTGAAGCGAAAGGGTTTCCTTAAAGGCAAGGGGTTGACTATGAGGAGACTTTCTTACTAGTAACTATGCTTAAATCCATTCGGATTCTTCTAGCTATAGCTGGACATTATGATTATGAGGTTTGAAAAATGGATGTCAAGACCGCCTTTCTTAATGATTATATTGAAGAAGAGATTTTCATGGAGCAACCTAAGGGTTTTGAATCCAAGGATAGCTTAAAAGTGTGCAAGCTTAATAGATCTTTTTATGGTCTAAAGGAAGCTTCAAGGATTTGGAATCATTGTTTCAATGAGGCTATTCATTCTTATGGTTTCATAAAGAATGATAATAAGCCATGTGTTTACTATCTCCTCTATCTATTTTCCTTAATTAGTATGTGATACTAATAGTGGGAGGTAGTGAATCTCATACTACTTGATATGAGATATCAGAATAGACATATGGATACTCATGTGATGGGTGGATCAAATATGACATTAGATTTATGATTGTGTGGATATTCACTTATAGTCAACAATCACAATCTAGGTCATAATGGTGCATATAGTCCTTTGACCTGAGGTGACACGGCCATCCACATTTAAGTGACTAGGGTTTATTACCACTTACATACTTGTGTTAATCATACATGGGTATATGGCATGTGGTGGCTCTAGATAGTTAAATGTAGGGATGAGTGTTCAGCCAATATAGGATTCATTTCCTAGAGTGAACCAGGATAAGATCCTATGTTATCTAAGTTCTTTCTTGATGAATAAGTTCCTGACCAGGAAAAACATGACACGAACTGAAAAAGTTTCAGTGTTGGTTATGTTTTATCAAAAAATCAAAACTTGGGATAAGGTCATATGATATAACTATTAGAGTTTGACTAAACCATAACTTTAGGTTATATCGAGATCTTCTAATGAAGGGATTTTAGTGCACAGTAATTATGATCAGAGGGTTTGTGTGAATCAATACATGCATTCATTTCTAATTGGGTAGTTTTGATATCGATGCTAGGGATCACTCACAACTTATGAGTTCTAAATGTGCATAATTGGGATTTTCACATTTAAACTTGAAAGACTTTTAAATAATATCAAGTGTTGATATTATATTCTCATTGCTAATTAGACACGAACCTAGTAAGTCACACCTAAAAGAGCTTTATCAAATCATCATTAATATTAATCTAATTATTGATTAAATAGTTTAATCAATTAATTAAAATTAATCAAATTAGATTTATGCTTTAATCAATGATTCTAGCATCTCATGAAATCTAATTTAAAAAAGGGTTTAATTATTAATTTATACTTAATTAATATGAGATATTAATTAAAGTATTAAATTAATAATATGTGTTATTTCTAATTGGACCTTAGATTAATGGCCCAAATTGTTTAGGCCTAGGCTCAAAAGAGTTTTGGACCAAAGATTAATCCAAGATGTTGAGAAAGCCCATGGACTTGATGCAAGTCTATTTGTTATATTGACTGGGCTTAGGCCAAGTGTTGGCCCAATTACTAAGCCCAAGTCCATGTATGTGTGAATGGACAAATTTGTCATGTTAGGCATACATTATCTCTTAAGTGTATAATATTGACCATGGAAAATGATAAGCATTGAGCTTGGCTTATTAGGCATGGCATATTAGGCACATTATCCCTAATGTGTAAAATGTTGACCATGGCTATGGTAAGGTGTATATCACATTAGTATGTGTAGAGAATGTATGTAGACATAATACAAGAGATGTATTAATTCTCTACATAATTCTTGATATACTAGATAAGTATACAAGTTGTATTATTATCATGATGAATTATACATTTATCATGTGATTAGGGTTTTGCTTTCTCTACATATAAATATATAACCTAAGAAATGTTCTTATGGTTAGACAATTAAGAGACTTTGTGTAGAAACATAAAAAGAGAGAAACATATATAGACTGCAAACCCTTAGTGTTCTTGCAAGAGAATTGAGTTAGTGCAAGTTTTTAAGGGTCAATAGAGAAGGTGCTTGTTACTAAGCTTAATCAAAGCAATAAGGTGATTGGTAAAGCTTTGGTGTTTCAAGCCAGAGGCCTAACACTTGGGAGGCTAAGGCATATGATTCAAGAGTTGAACCTAACTACATCAAAGCTTTTAGATACTATTGTAGTCTACATCAAACTTAGGAGTTTGTAAGTATTCGTAAACTTAGAATTCCTAGGTTATTGTTTACATGATGTTTTGATATTTAGCTATGTGTTAAATGCAAATTGGATGCTTGAGATTGGTATTCTTTATGTGATGAAGGGTTATGAAAGGTAAAAATTTTAAAATTTGCTCTACTTAGGTTTGTGCTCACCACACAAGTCTTTAATGCCTAAGTAGCATAACTGATTCCTAAGAAATAGAGCATCCAATGGTCTAGCATAACCAAGCTCTTCTTGGGGGCTTAACGAAGCCTTTTATTTAATTTGATTTCTTTTGTTAATTTTCTTTCTCATTTAATTATTTTTCTTCATTTACTTTACATGATTTTCCCTTAGCAATTATTTTTCAAGAAAATGAAAATGAGGAGGAGCACTAGAAGAGTTTTGTGAGTTTAAATTGTGTAGAATGTTGTTTAGTTTGATTTGCAAGTCATTTATGTGATGCATTATTTTTGTGAATTATACTTTGTGAAGAATTTTTCATGAAGAAAAAGTGCATGTATAGGTAGCACGGCTATGCGTATTTTACGCACAGTCATGCACCTTACGTCGTCGAATTTCATCTTGTGCAGGTCGCATGACCATGCGTCCTGATGCACACAGCCATGTGCTTGCTGCTGTCCCACTTTTGACAAGACGCGAAACTCACTTTTAACTAGAACTTTTCCACTTCGCAATTCTCCGCTACTCTACCTCTTCTAGTTAAACACCCACTACACAACTCATCATTCATATTCAAATGCGTACAGGCATGCATGTCTCAGGAATTTCATCACTCATGATTTTCCATCAATTCTTATTTTAATTTCCTAAAACAATGAAGACATTATTGATTTTAAGTGTGGGGGAGTGAGTTGAATTTTGTTGTGTAATTTTTTTATGTCTTTTTATGTTTTATTTTAAGTCATTTTATGTTTGGTGATCATGCATCTCATGCATTTTATTGTGTAATTTTTTTTTATGCATATAAGTTGTTAGGAATTATCATGCATATCACTTGAGAATTTGCAACTCATTCATGTAATGAGTGAGATTCATTATGTGAAGTTTTCTTAAAAAATTGCAATAATCTCCCATTAATGCTTTATTTTGAATTCGTTAAGCTAAAGGAATAAATTATGGTTAAGGATTTTTGAATATTAATGAACTTAATGCTTACTTCCTTATTGAGTGATTGAACTTAGATTCTTTATGATTGTAGAAAGATGATTGTAAGTAAAGATTAAGTTCTAGTCAACGTTGATAGATTCTCACATGCCTTGGAAATAATTTAAAAAAAAAAGTGAGATGGAGCGTAAAACACACCCACTCAAGAAATTTCTTGGAGCTTGCTTTGAAGTGTATTATCCTTGCTTAAGCTTTATCTACTCTAATGCTCTAATAAGAGTATAAGTATCCAAAGAATCCTTTAAAGGTATCCACACTGAGTAATACAAGAAAGGTGGGGGATCAGTGTACTTAGGAAACATTCATAAACAATTAAATAAGAACATAAAAAGGAACCTTGCATGCTAAGAATGTGGCTAGCTGGAAACCAGAATGATCTTTCCTTACTTTCATTTTTCTCCAAAATCAATAGTTTGTTTTCATGAATTCAATAAGAAAGGTTGCTTTCCACATGGTAAATTTTATATCTTTGACCTCGGTTTATTATTTTAGTTTATGAATTATTAAGTTTTGTATTAATGGAAGATTAAAGCAGTTGTTCAAGTGAAGCTAGCTAATGGTTTTCATTTGTTATATGAATGAGATTTGCTTGAGGTCAAGCAAAAGTTCAAGTGTGGAGGAATCTTGATGAGTGCCTGAAATGATGGATTTTGAGCACTATAAAGTTACATTTAATTATTATAATTTACGTTTTTATCATTTAAAAGTATGATTTGAGGTTATTTGCAATGGGGAGCTAATATATTAGTCATTTTGTCATTTTATGCATTTTTGGTTTACAGTTATACTTATTACATTGCTTTTGTTTTGATTTTGTAGGTTCCATATTAGTTGGAACTCATTTTGGGAATGAAGCAATGAGGACTTAAAGCTAGGAGTGAATTTTGCTAAAGAAAGAGCAAAGAATCAAAGCAATGAGGAGAGGGGCTTATTTGACCTCTAAGATTTGGTAAAGCTTTTAACACCCTTAGAGTTTTATAATGAGAAATAAGTCTTCTAGAAAATTTAAGTAGACATATTAAGCTTTCCTGATTGAGCTTACTTGTTAAAATCAAAGTTTTTTTGAGTTTTCAAATCTTAAGTCAAAGTCAGCACATATGCAGCTTTTATTTCAGATTGCACAACTCTTAGTATTTCAGCCATATCTTAAGCTAAAGAGGTTCAATTATGGTGATTCAAAGTTGTATGGAAAGCTTTGACAAATATATATAACTTTGATGAAGAAATATTTGGCTAATTCAATCATATTAAAGGACTAAAGTGTTAGGTCGCACGATTGTGCGCCTAAGTGATCACTACCATACGCCCTGTAACCAACTTTGGAAATTTGAATTTTGAATTATTGATTTGAAGGGATTGACGATTTTTAAAAGGTAACCACTTAAAGAGGTTGGAGGCTAGGGTTTTATAAAGGGTAGCCACTAGAGAAATAAGAACAGATAGTCTTTATTTTAGTTTTTACATCATTTTTCATAAGAATGAAACTAGAATTCTCTAGTTCTTTTCATTTGATTAGAATAGGTTGTTTGAAGACGAAAGAGAAAATGCTTCCACTCTAGGGGGTTTTCTTATTCTGTTATTTTGTTATTTCAATTTAAATTTTATAATAATGGAATTGCTTTCTCCTAATTCATCATCTTATATTCTTCTTAATATGTGTGGCTAGATTTTCTTATTAGGGTTCTTGAATCAATTCAACCATGTGATCAATATGATTTACTCTAAGTTAATAAACACAGTTTATTGGTTATTGCTTTGCTTAATGTTTTTAATGGATTGGCCACCCTTTGTTTGAATCTAGATAATGAGACTTAATTGAGAGATAGGTTTGATTGAGAAAAGAATCAAATAACCTATCAATTGTCTAGTAAGTTGAGAGACACTTGGATGGTTAATAATGTTAAAGAGTTGAGCTTTAAACCGAGTTCTAATACACTTAGTAAGTGAGAGCTATAAATCTAGATGTTAGTTTACTTGGTTAATCATAGTTTTGTCTGAGAGGAAGATCTGTGGTTCTTAAGATTGCTTGCATAATGAACTCTGGTCTGAATTAAGTTAGAGATTAAATACATCTTTAAAAAGATTGAATTAAATTTAAGAACCCTAGCATTTTCTTGGATTGTGATTTTTGCATTAGCTTTTAATTGTTTAGTGTATTTATTCCAAAAACCATTTATCGATGTCTAGATAAACAAACACTTCGAGTAATACAATACTCAATTTACAATCTCTGTGGGATTGATATTTTTACTACTTGGACAACTCCATGCGCTTGTGGATTTCACTTGTCAGGTAGTCCCTTAAAAAAGCGAATTTCATGGATTACGTGGCATGCATGTTGTTAGGTAACACGAAAAAAAAAAGCATGTGCGTGGTGGTATTTGGTGGTAGGGATACAATATAAATAGTCATACATGGACAAAAGAGTAATAGAGGGCATGTTGTTGTTACAACTGTCATTCTATGCTAGAAGCTGGCAAAAACTAGAAATGAAAGCTAAAAATATTTTAGCCCCAAAAATAAAATGGAAAAACCACTTTTGAAAAACTGGAATGGGCTAGACCATAAAAGAAAAAAGCATGGTCAAATGGGCCATTTTATGAAATTTCCTCTAAAAAGTCTGGTTATTGAATTAAATATTTGTAAAAAGTAAGTTTTGGCTATTTAAGAAAATATTTTTTTCTTGTTATATTTAACTTTTCTATATTGTGTAGTTTATGTTTATATTAATTGTATAAGATGATTTAGTGGCCTGATAAATATTTTTTTTACACTATAAAATTGATTGTTTAATTTTACATAATATACATAATGTAAAATTATTATTTTTCCATTATGAATATGATTGATAATTAATTTTTATACCTTGAAAATGAGCCAGTAATTTTACATTATAAAATCAATTGTTATATCACGGACCCCTGTTCATATTATAATATGGACTAGAGGCCATTATACGTGTGAATGGAAAAGGCAAAACACATTGTTTTTTTAGCGTTTAACGTGCCTTTTTTATCAGTTTTGATAACTGAAACATAGGCACCAATTAGTTCAGCTATTCAGATATTATTCATGACAAAGGAAAGAAGCAAGTTGGTCTTTTTCAAATGCAATACCATTCACAGATGCCTCCAAAACTATATCTGAATTCAAACTTGAGAGAAAGTTTCCAACTTTAAGTAGAGTTTTGCCTCCAAAACTATCTATATATATATATATATATATATAATGAAATGAAAAATTATTTCATTTTTTAATAAATAGAGTTTTACTTGTATTTTTATTTTAGTTAAATGATGTAGGTTTATTACTTAAATAATGTATGTTCATAAAATAAAACATATAGGTTTCATTACTTAAATAATGAATATTCATTGACCTTCACATGTAAATTCATTATCTTTCAACTACAAATTCATCATTGATATTTTCACAGATGCCTCCAAAACTATATCTGAATTCAAGCTTGAGAGAAAGTTTCCAACTTTAAGTAGAGTTTTGCCTCCAAAACTATATATATATATATATAATGAAATGAAAATTATTTCATTTTTTAATAAATAGAGTTTTACTTGAATTTTTATTTTAGTTAAATAATGTAGGTTTATTACTTAAATAATGTATGTTCATAAAATAAAACATATAGGTTTCATTACTTAAATAATGAATATTCATTGACCTTCACATGTAAATTCATTAACTTTCAACTGCAAATTCATCATTGATATTTTCCTGCATCTTCATTAACCTTCACCTGTAGGTTCACTGACCTTCACCTGTATGTTCGACAATATTTTCCTTTCAATATCATTAAAAAAATTAAAAAGTATCTTTTATTTATCAAAAAATTAAATTTTTTCTTTTTTTATTAATTACATTGGTTGAATTTAATATTTTTATTCATGATTTTAGTCAAAATAAAATTTTTGTTCATTAAAAATTATTTAATTTTTTATTTTTTAACTATAATATATAGAGTTTTACTTGTATTTTTATTTTAGTTAACTATTATAGATTCATTACTTAAATAATGTAGATTTATAAGATAAAACTGTTAGGTTTTTGTGATTAAAACACATAGCAGAAATTAAAAATTTAATTCCCAAAAACCCTAAAGCGGATCCATGTAATTCGAGTAAATCGATTAAGAGAGTTTTCCAAAACTTACTAAGATGATTTCAAGGCAAGAATGATGGAAGGAAAAGAGGGGGTGGGTTCACTCCAGTGACACCCTACCTCCAGCTTTTTGTATAGGTCTTATCGGATAAAAATGCCACCAATAAAGCCATGCCCTCTTTCAATATCCCCACAAACAGAGTAGCCAAATTAATGTTGGTGTGTTAGCACCTTTTTCAAAGACATCTCGTTTCTTTTTTCTCTTTATGTGTTTTTCTTTTCTCAAAAGAAGTGGGGGAAGGAGGAAGGAAGAAGGAGGAGGAAGGAGGAGATGTATATGTAGAAATCTCATCTAGAGTTTCTTAAACCACTTACCTACCAAAACGGTTTTATAAGATTAGACTTCCTTTTCTATTTTAATTCGAATTCTAAAATTAGAATTTTTTCCAATTTATTTAAAATAACACTTACTTTAAATAAATAAGAAAATAAATAAATAAATATAAATATAAATATACACACATAAATATTTTATTTATTCATTTATTCTTTCCGAGAGATTATTACTGGGTTAATTAACCCAAGTTTGCTTTGGGCTTGTTCTAATTGTGCAGCCCTATTGGTTCACACAACGTTGTCAGTGGGTCTAAAATTCCCATTTTAGCCCACAAGTCATAAGTGGTCTCTAGCAAGACATTATGACTATCCAAGCTGTGTGAATACTGATAATCCGACACAGCCTAATCTGCATCGTGTGTTATAGTGCTTTTGGTCACGCGATATCTTTAATGAACATAAGGCATGGTTCATATCATTCTTATATTGTTCAATCATATTATTTCTCTATCCTAAGTAGACTGATACTGATAACTCTTTATCTGATATTGATAACCCTTTATCAATACATTCTAGCATGGTCATGCATTTCTCTTCAGTCTAACTCATCAAAGGGCCCAAAAATATCTTCTCAAATAACTGAGGGAAAAATTCCATCTTAATCACTCACATTCCTCACACAACTCATTCTGTATCCAATCATAACCTATTTATCATCCGGTTAAAAATGATATAGGGATGTATCAAAATACAAAACTCATTATACAGGAAACCATGGTGATCTCAAGTCAGAGGACTCAATTAATACTACTATGATGAGAATTACTTATGACAATTATCCATGTAGTATTCTCATAGTGGGTTGATCCAGTACATCATTTCTCTAAATATGTACCAATGAGTTTGACTCAATATCTCATATACATGATCAGTAAAACATAATCATCAGTCAACCTCATACTAGTCTTTATTCATTATTATTCCCATAATAATGATTGACTAGGGACATTTAGATTAGAATTCAAGTATCATCTAAAAGTTTTACTATCAAGTCATATACTTAATAACATTAGGTAGAATTAACTAGTCAAGGATAATATTAGAATTAGCCAGTAATAATAAAAATGCATCTTTATTAATAAAATGGAAATATGAAAAAGTTAAAGTATGGCCATTACATAATTGACCTAGTATGACTCTGTTGCTTAGGCTATGGAAGAGGCTTAGTTAGTGGATCAGCAACATTGTCATATGTTGGTACTCTACATATCTTCACCTCTCCTCTCTCAATGATTTCTCTAATAAGATGATAATGCCCGAGTATATATTTAGATCGCTGATGTGATACGGGTTCCTTAGCCTGTGCTATGGCTCCATTGTTATCACAATACAAGTCCATTGGATCAAATATACAGGGAACAACACCCAATCCAACTATGAACTTCTTGATCTAAACAACTTTCTTGGCTGCCTCAGAGGCAGCTATGTACTCAGCTTCTATTGTAAAATCGGCAACGATGTCTTGCTTTGAACTTCTCCAGCTCACTGCACCTCCATTCAAATAAAACACATAACCTGACTGCAATCGAAAGTCATCTTTGTCAGATTGGAAGCTAGCATATGTGTAACCACTTACTACTAGCTTATCTTCTTGCCCACCGTACAACAAAAATGCATCCTTAGTCCTTCTCAAGTACTTAAGGATGTTCTTAACTGCTATACAGTGACTTTCATCTAGGTATGACTAGTATCTACTCATTATACTTAAGGCATATGAGACATCTGGTCGATTGCATAACATGGCATATATGATGGATCTAATGGCAAAAGTATATGGAATTTTACTCATGCACTCTCGCTCATCTTGTGTCATTGGACACTGAGTCTTGCTAAGATTAATGCCATGAGACATTGGCAAGAGCCCTCTCTTAGAGTTTTGCATGCTAAATCTATTCAGCACATTGTCAATGTAAGTGTTTTGACTTAGGCCAATAAGCCTCTTAGATCTATCTTTATAGATCTTGATACTTAGAGTATAGGTAGCTTCCCCTAAGTCTTTCATTGAGAAACAATTTTCTAACCATGATTTGACATTTTTTAGAGTAGGAATATCATTTCCAATGAGTAATATGTCATCAATATATAGCACAAGAAAAGCTATTGCACTCCCACTAACGTTCTTATAAACACAAGGTTCATTTTCATTATTGATAAATCCTATCTTTGACTGCTTTGTCAAAATGAAGATTCCAACTCTGAGAAGCTTACTTCAATCCATAAATAGATCTTTAAAGCTTGCAAATCTTTTTAGAATTCTCAAGATTAATAAAATCCTCTACTTGTGTCATGTACACACACTCAATTAGGTTTCCATTAAGAAATGCTATTTTGACATCCATTTTTCATATCTCATAATCATAGTATGTAGCTATGGTAAGAAAATTTTGAATGGACTTAAGCATAGCAACTGGTGAAAAGGTTTCATTATAGTTTATACTATGTGTTTGCTTAAAATCGTTTACAACTAGTCTTGCTTTAAAGGTATGCACATTGCCATCCATATCAGTTTTCTTTTTAAAAACCCATTTGTACCTAATAGTTTTTAAACCATCTGGTGGATTAATTAAAGTCCATCCTTGATTATCATACATTGATTACATTTTTTATTTTATAACCTCTAACCATTTCTCAGACTCTGGATTGTCCATGGCCTCTTGGTTGGTTGTGGGCTCACTTTGATCCACAATGATCACATCATTATTATCTGTTGTGAGAGATCCATATCTCTCAGGATTATGATGTGTTCTACCAAACCTTCTAGGATCTTATGGTACTTGTGTAGATTCAACAGTTACTTATTGATCTAGTTGAGGTTTCATGTGTGGTATAATGCTATTATGTGGTTCTTGAATATCTTCAAGTTGTACCTTACTCCCATTAGTTCCTTTGGAAATATGTTCTCTTTCCAAAATGACACCATCCTGAGCAACAAACACTTTGTTCTCATAAGCATTATAAAAGTAATATCCTTCGGTTTCTTTATGATATCCCACGAAAAGGCATTTATCTGATTTGGGTTCTAATTTATTTGAAATTTGACGCTTCACATAAGCCTCACATCCTCAAATCCTAAGAAAAGATAAACTGGGAGTTTTCCCATTTTATATCTCATATAGTGTCTTTTCAACTGCCTTTGATGGAACTTTATTCAAAAGGAATGCAGTAATTTCTAGAGCATAACCCTAAAAGGAGATTGGAAGATCTGACTGACTCATCATAGATCGAACTATATCCAATAAAGTTTGATTTCTCCATTCAGATACACCATTCCATTGTGGTGTTCCTAGTAGAGTCAATTGTGAAACTATTCCATAATCTCTAAGATGATCAATAAACTCTTGGCTTAAATACTCGCTACCTCGATAAGATCTTAATGCTTTAATATTCTTACCAAGTTGATTTTGCACTTCATTTTTGAAAATTTTGAACATTTTAAAAGATTCAGATTTATGTTTTATTAGATAGACATAACTATATCTACTAAAATCATCTGTGAAAGTAATGAAGTACTGATAACCTCCTCTAGTACTGGAACTTAATGGACCACATACATCAGAATGTATAAGGCCCAATAAATCAATAGCCCTCTCACTATATCCAGTAAAGGGCATTTTAGTCATTTTTCTTAATAAACAAGATTCATAAGTTTTAAATGATTCAAAATCAAATGACTTCAAAAGTCTATGTTGATGGAGTTTCGAAATGTGTTTCTCATTTATGTGTTTCTCATTAGATTTAAAAATCTTTGTTTGAATGTTATAGATGGACTTTTCATTATTATCTTTAATGTCTAAAAAATAAAGACCATGATTTCGTGGGGCATATCCAGAGAAAACGTTATCACGATAAATTGAGCATTTATTATTCCTAATAATAAATTCAAAACCATTATTGTCCAAACAAGAAACAGAAATGCTATTCCTGCTCATAGCAGGTACATAATAATAATTTTCCAAACTTAAAACAAGTCCACTAGGCAAAGTTAAATCATAAGTTCCTACAGCTAAAGCAGCAACTCTTGCTCCATATCTAACTCGTAGGTCCACTTTACCTTTAGCCAAGATTCTACTCCTTTTTAGACTCTTTATATTAGTATAAATGTGAGATCCAGAACCGATATCTAATACCTAAGAATCAGAAGTAGATAAATTGAATTTATAACATGAATACCTGAAGAGGTAGTCTCACTACCCTTCTTCATCAGATCATCCATAAAAAGCTTACAATTTCTTTTCCAATGGCCAGGCTCATTATAGAAAAAGCATATTCCTTCCTTAGGTGGTTTTGCTTGGGATGTGGGCTTAGGCTTGGGCCTGGGCTTCTGAAAACCTTTAGAAGCCTTAATCTTACCTTTACCCTTTCCCTTCCTTTTCATACCTTTCATTTTATTAACCATTAGAACATTAATTAATAGTTTTGATGTTCTTCTCAGCAGTCTTAAGCATCCCATGCCATTCAGAAATAGTTTTGTTCATGCCATGCATGTTATAGTTCATAACAAAACCATCATAATTTTCTAGTAAAGACTGGAGAATAATATAAATGGCCAATTCTTACTTGATCTTAAGACTAAGCCTTTCAAGATCTTCAAGATGGCCTTTCATCTTAAGAACATGAGGAGCCACTAAGCTGCCAGCAGTCAACTTGCGAGAAAGCAATGCCTTTATGGTGCTAAACCTTTCAATTCTAGCTTTCTCTTGGAACATTTCCTTGAGATGGCCAATTATGGTGTAAGCATTCATCTCCATTAGTTGCTTTTGAAGATTTGAATCCATGCATCCATACATCCAAGCATGAGGCAAGTGACATCAATAAAGTCGTTGAGATGCTTACTATGAGCAACCTTTTGAGCTCTAGGAGCATTAGTTGCTAGTTCATCAGGGACAGGTTGTTCAAGGATATATTCCTTTCTTTCTTGCTTAAGAACAATTCTTAAGTTTTTGTACCAGTCAAGAAGGTTAGTCCCATTAAGCTTATCCTTCTCAAAGATCGATCGCAGTGACAAATTAGATGTTGTGTTTAATGCCATTATCTACAACAAATATATATGTAGTGTACTCAATATTTTATCAAGTTATTTTAATGAGGCATAATTATAAATCCCATAAAATTCATTCAAATCAATAACCCTCAAAGTTAATTTGTAAATTTTAGTGGGCCAAGATCCATATTTCACCATACTCTGAGTGAGCTTTGACTCATCATAAAAAGTATGGTTATTTAGGTAGGTAACTCTTACCAATTACATCTCATGTAACTCTTGGAAGGGTATGGGATTTGACATCACATGTCCTAGCTAAAAATCCCATCTAATGCCCTGGGTCCAAAACCCTTTTGATGACCTAGCTAAGTCAAACCATAATAAATGTTTGGAAATCACTCTTTTCCAACTTGCCTTCCTCGGATGATTTAATACACCCTGCTTTGGCAGACCCATATCTAATAATCTAACGCTTGACAAGTGTTTGATTTTATGGGAGGCATTATTGTGACTTAATATTGGATGAGGTTTCCCATTTGTTTTACCTTATTTTGACATTATTATGTTATAAACATACATCACATGCATAGCATCTCATACATAACATAAAAATTAAGTAATAAAGTAATCGTGACATAGCATGGCCCAATCTAGATTGATCTTTATAAGCCAATATGAAGATCAATGGTCAATCCTAAGACGTCTTTCATCTTGAGCCTTTCACCTTGGATCTCCACTTTGAGTCTCCACCTTGGATCTCCATCCTTGGCCTCCATTTTGGATCTCCATGTTGGGTCTTGATATACATTTACATTACATTTTGTAATCTATACTATTCTATTACTACTTAATAAAACAAAATTACAACAAATAAAAATGACTCGTGGGCCATATTTAAAATTATAACCCATAAAAAATTACAACTCAAAATTAAAATAAATCCAATCACATTGGTCTTAAGGGCCATGCTATGCACCATGCATTTCACACTAAACACATAAGAGCATAATAATTTAATTTTCATTAAGATTAATCAATATTATTATAAGAACAAATTATGTGGCGAATTCATTCGGGGTCAATGTCCTAAACCATTGTAATCATATTACATTTTATTAATATGTTCAAAACATATTAATTTTGTTCAACATTTGAACAAAATGCATTTTGCTTTGACAGACACGGCTGTGTCCAAAACAAACATGGTTGTGTCAATCTGTAATCTGCATAATTTGCTCTCAGATATAGTTGTGTCAAAAAAAGACACGACTATGTCTGTCTATATTCTCGTAGATGAACAACTAGACACGGCTGTGTCATATAAGTGACACGGTTGTGTCCCTTTATAACCTGAATTTCCCTTTGCAAAAATAGTACGTTTTTCAATAAATTTTTTTTTAATCATATTAAACAATCATGGACATTAATCATATTAATGTATATATTTGGTTTTGATATGGATTAATTATATCATCATATAAAAAACACTCAATTGAAAATTTTGAAAAAACTTTTCAAAATCAAATGCATATATATCACATATATATACCAAACCAATTCCACATATCTCATGTATATATCACATATATGATAAAATCAATTTAATCGAATTACAAGTGGCTTTGATACTACTGTTGGGTTTTCATGATTCAAACACACAGTGAAAATTAAAAATTTAATTCACAAAAACCCAAAAGCGGATCCATGTAATTCAAATAAATCGATTAAAAGAGTTTTCCAAAACTTACCAAGACGATTTCAAGGCAAGAATGATGGAAGGAAGAGAGAGGGTTCACTCCAGTGACACCCTGCCTCGAGCTTTTTGTACAGGTCTTGTTGGATAAAGATGCCACCAATAAAGCCATGCTCTCTACCAGTATCCACATGAACAGGGTAGCCAAAGTAATGTTGGTGTGCTAGCACCTTTTTCAAAGACAACTCTTTTATTTCTTTTGTCTTTATGTGTTTTTCTTTTCTCAAAAGAACTGGAGGAAGGAGGAGAATAATAGCTCTGTAAAACCCTAGGGAAAGAGATGTATATATAGACATCCCATCTAGGGTTCTTAAACCACTTACTTACCAAAACATTTTTTGTAAGATTAGACTTCATTTTCTATTTTAATTCTAATTCTACAATTAGAATTATTTCCTATTTATTTAAGATAACACTTATTTTAAATAAATAAGAAAATAAATAAATATAAATATATACACATATATATTTTATTTATTTATTCTTTTCAAGAGATTATTACTGGGTTGTTCTAAGTGTGCGACCTTGTGGGTTCACATAACATTGACAATGGGACTAAAATTTCCATTTTAGCCCACAAGTCATAAGTGGCCTCTATCAAGACATTATGACTACCTAAGTTGTGTGAAGGTCGATAATCCAACACAACCTAATCCACAGTGTGTATTATAGTCCTTTTGGTCACGCGATATCTTTAATGAACACAAGGCATGGTTCATGTCATCCTTATATTGTTCAATCATATTATTTCTCGATCCCAAGTAGACTGATACTGATAACTCTTTATCTGATATTGATAACCTTTTATCAATAAATTCTAGCATGGCCATACATTTATCTTTAGTCTAACTCATCAAGGTGCCCATAGATATCTTCTCAGATAACTGTGGGACAAATTCCATCTTAATCACTCACATTCCTCACATAACTCATTCTATATCCAATCACAACCTATTTTACCATTTGGTTAAAGATGATGTAGGGATGTGTCAAAATACAGAACTTATTGTGCAGGAAATCATGGTGATTTCAGGTCAGAGGACTGAAATAATACTACTGTGATGAGAATTACCTATGCCAATAATCCATGTGATATTCTCATAGTGGGTCGATCCAATACTTCATTTTTCTAAATATGTACTTATGAGTTTGACTTAATATCTCATATACATGATCAGTAAAACATAATCATCTGTCAACCTCATACTAGTCTTTATTCATTATTGTTCTCACAATAATAATCGACTAAGGATATTTATATTAGAATTCAAGTATCACCTAAGAGTTTTATTATCAAGTCATATACTTAATGACCTTAGGTAGAATTAACTAATCAATGATAATATTATAATTAACCAGTAATAATAAAAATGCCTCTTTATTAATAAAATGGAATTATGACAAAGTCATAGCATGGCCATTATACTATTGGCCGAGGGCATATCACTAACACCTGAAGCTTTAGGAATTCTTTCTTTAGCTTTCTTTCTTTTGTTTCCCTTATTCTTCTTAGTCATACTAAAAAAGTCAATTAAAGCAACTTCCTTCCCCTTTTCATTGTGAATAGCCTTTTGGGCCATCACAAGCATGTTTAATAATTTCACAAGTGTGCACTCAATTTTTTATATGGAAATTGGCAATAGTTTTCCCAAATGACTCTAGAAGGGATTGTAAGATTAAATCTATTTAGAGTTTAGCATCCATCATGAAATCTAGACTCTCAAGTTCCTTGATGGAATGAATTATAGTGTTCACATGAGCTCCAACATCCTATCTTTCCTTCATTTTAGCACGAAAAGGCCACTTAGATATCTTACATCTAGTGATCCTACTTTGTTCACTAAATAACTTTTGTAGGTGAAGTAAGATTTCCCTTGCATTAATGTACTTCTCATATTGCCTATGAATTTCATTACTTATGGAAGCCTATATAATGCAACGTGCTTGCATGTTATCATCTTTCAATTTTTAAGAGTGTCATGTTCCTCTTGAGTAGCATTAGGTGGAAAGGGTCTGGGAGGACTTTGTTCCAAAACATATAGTATGCATTTGAAGGCCAAAACAACTTTTAGATTACATAGCCAATTAATAAAATTAGGTTTAGTGAGTCTATGATTTTCAAGTGTGATGCTTAGTGGGTTTGAAGACGTCATATTATCAAATTGGTGCAAAATATAATAAGATTATTAATTATAGTGACACTGTTAATACCATTAGATTTTGTCCTTAATCATAATGGTCTCCCACTATTTTATCAAATCCTATACTTCCAAAATAGGAAATGAAAATCTATATTGGATAGGTTTCTAGTGGGTGATTGAATTCTTGATGAATTAGTAATATTCCTCAGGTATGCATAATTACCATTCTTGGAATATTAATATTCATCAAGTGAAAAACTCTTGTTCATCACATCTTATGTGAGGTTCAATCAATTAGGCTCCTAATGCTTAGAGACCTCAGGTACACATAATTGCCATTCTTGGTCTCTTTACATTAGTTAGGTCCATACCATTGAATCAGTGTAATATATAGACTTGAACACCACACACCTTAGGTATGCCTATTTGCCATTCTTAGTATGTGGTGTGTCTATAAATTCACAACATCTCATATCTGACAATGAATTCTAAAAAGATCTCTTAGTACAAATATGCACCCCTATGTATCCATAGCTGAAGTATATTTGACTAAAACTTTGCATGTCATTGCTTCAATGGAGAGCCAAGACCTAAATTTATTTTGGAAAATTTTTGGGTCTTTAATTAAGGTCTCACTTTGCACATTAGCTAATTATATATATCACATACATATATTGCATGGCATCTATTTATATACATATATCACATATACATATAACATGTTATGACATATATATATATAGAACATGCAAAAATGGATGCACAAATAAGGAGTAATCATGGACCTTTCTAAACTGATTATAACTCTTAAAATAAGTTACAACATGGCTTAGCCCAAGAAAAATCTTTAAGGCATGAAACTCCTTGTCACCATCTCTTTGGGTCTCCAACTTGAACACTTCAATCTCCTTGTCATAACTCTTGTGATTTACATTCAATCCTTGGCATACCAAGGCAAATACTACATCCTAATTCTATATAATTAATATTTAATTACATGCTAAATAATAAAATTAATTATTATTACAAACTATAGGATGTAACATAAGTCCATGTTCATTCCTTGCATGTATGACAAGCAAACAACAAATAAAATATAGCTCTTGCATGTTATGATCAATTTATAAAGCATACAAAATAAGAAAAATATGTTATCCATATGCTGGCACACTCATGATATGACCATAACACGACCATGACATGGCCATATCAAAGGTGTGTCACAATCTGTCCCTTAGGATAGAAGTAGACATGACCATGTCAAAGGCATGTCACTTGTTGTCCCAAACATAAAAACCACACATTTTTAAGCATGTTAGGCCATAACACTTACAACCAATATCAAGTATAATCACAAAAATTGTAATTATCAATCAATTTACCATGTTTAAAGTGCAAAAAAAAAAGGCTCTGATACCACTTTTTGGAATTGGTTATGCAACTTAGGCATTAGAAATATGTGTGGTGAGCGCAAGCCTTAGTAGGGCAAATTTTCAAACATTTTGCTAACATAACCCTTCATCACATAAAGAATTCCATTCCTAAGAATCCATTTTGCATGTTACATATAACTAAATTACAAAAACAACATATATAAGCATCAACCTAGGAAATCCTAAGTTTAAGAAAACTTACCAACTCCTGGTTTGATGAAGACCATAATAGTTAAGATCTACAAGCTTTGAGTGCTTTAGGTTCAACACTTGAATCAAATGTTCTAGCCTTAAAAATGGAAGGCCATTAGCTTAAAACACCAAAGCTCCACCAAATCACCTTCTTGCCTTAATTTTATTAGTTGCAAGTGTCCTCACTATTGACCCTCACAAATCTTGCACTAACTTAATCTTTTGCAATAACACTTTAGTGTTTTATATTGTGTAGATTTTATTTCTATTTTTGTGTGTTTCTTTAACAATCTAACCATAGAATCATTTCTTAGGTTATATATATATATATATATACCATGGACTGCCTAGGATCTAAGGGGTTACTGTGCTGTGCTGTGCTGTAAATGCAAAAGATGATGCAGATGCAGGATGATCACAGTGCCGGTCTCATGCTCCAGTCATAGGATAGACACGGAGGTTACCGGACCAAGAATGCAACAGATATATTATACAATATATCAGACAATATTTCATAGAGTTCTGATGTGCAGGATCCTAAGAACTTAGGCAAGCACAGAGCATACTACCTGTTACTTAAGAGAATTTAAAAATTGAAATAAACAGAAAGTAAATGCAGAAAGCTTAAATGCAGAAAACTTAAAGACATAAAAGATAGAGATCAAAATTAAAATAAACAGAAAGTAAATGCAGAAAGTTTAAAGACATAAAAATAGAGATCAAAATCTTACTGGAAAATTTTCTTTTATTTATTGATCCTCGTAAAGGGGAATACAAAGTTCTTTAATCCAGAAGAGTAAGGGAAGAAAAGGGAAATACAGAGTTCTTTAATTTCGGAAGAGTAAGAAAAATAAGAAAATTACAACAAGTCTTTAGTGATAGATTTTAACTTCCTAAATCTTTATTTCTAAGGTAAGTGATCGATGCCCTTGCAGGAGAGGAGGAGGGCTGCTTTTATAGGCGAGAAGGATCATGTTCTGCAGCTGTAGATGCATGTGAGGCTGCTGCTTTAGTCCGTGAAGAATATCATTTTGTCTTGGAGAATCATGGCAGAGGTTGGGTAGTCTTTTCTTCTTTATCTGTCTCTATTATTTTGGATAATTGATCCTACCATGTCACGGAAGTGGAAAGAGGGACCCCATCCTT
>CATIWM010009145.1:0-19451 GCA_949671775.1 Mallotus repandus | reverse complement strand
GCGGGCTGAGCTGGGCTTGGACGCGGGCTTGGTCGCGGGCTTGGGCCGGACTGAATGGAAAGTGGGCCTTGACAGTTCTGAACTTCCAAATATGGCCTGAATAACATTAAATTCACAAAATTAAGCCAAATACCAAAAACAAAGGTTATTATTAAATAATGCACTGAATTAAAATAAAATACACAATAATAAAATTATAAACATAGATATTTATAATAAAATTGACATAAAAATATATATATAAATATGAGTTATCAGGTAAAATTGAACTTTCACATTTAATAGTTAAATGGATGGTCTACTTTTAATTTTGACCTGACCCACCTTATCCCACCGCCTATTAAAAAATTAAATTAAAAAATCAACCACTATTACTTCTCCCAAAGACAAATGCCACCTGCCAGCAACCATTATCGATGCCTCTCTTAGTAACCACCACCCCTGCCCCTCCCATTAACCATATGCTTTCCCTGCTACGGTCTCTACTCTTTTCACTTCATTGTTCTTTTACTTCTCAAGAATAAAGAGAGCTCCTTTTATCTTTCTTGTTCTTGTTCTTAGAAATTATGATGAGTGGAACAAACAGGTTTCCATTCACTGCTTCTTAATGGCAAGAACTCGAGCATCAAGCTCTTTCCATGCCAACTTCCTCATGGTAAGAGAATATAAAGAACTTTCTTGATTTATTGCATTTTTCTTTGGTGGGTTTTTTGAAATGTAATAATTTTTTTTTGGTAATTGCAGTTGGGTGGAGTTGTTTCTAGGTGGGTCTAGGCAAAAAGATAGACCCAGAACCATGAAGGTGTAGATGAACAAATGGAAAGAAATGGAGGTGCTCAAAGGAGGCATACCCAGGTTCCAAGTACTGTGAAAGACACATGCACAGTGGCAAAAATCGTTCAACAAAGCCTGTGAAAGTTCCATTATCAATGAGCTCCATTTTCTTTTAACATTTAGATGCTTATGCACCCTGCATCTTCTATATTACTAGAGAGTGGGGCTATTGGAGTATTATCGATATCTGCATCATAAGGACTAATAATGGAGGAATTACCACACAATTTGTGTTAAAACTATAAAAGTGAGAACATTCATTATTTGGGACCTCAATGTCAAATTGTAATTTTCTAGGATTTGTATTTTGTTTTTACTTGCTTAGAATAATTTGCTTTGAGTAGCACCTGATTATCTGCATTCATATCCATCTTCTACCTTTGGCCAAATACAAATGTTTTTATATGATGGATACTCTTAATAATTTTGTTGATGCACATAAATTTCCATCAAATGCCTTTGTTAGTTATTTATATCAATTCTTCATTTGCCCGGGTGAATCCACATATGCATCAACTGAAACTTTGTTATTTTGCGAGTGCAAAATTATCGGTAAGTTTTCTTATAATAGTGAAAGACCTTTAATGACTATGTCCTATTTCTCTTCTTGAATAATTTTTCCTCGCAATTTTTAAGGTAAAAGAGGAGCCTAATGTCTCTTACATCTACTCAAGATATTATTATGCTCTAAAGCTAATATTTGGTGCTACTGAATACACAACTGGTATTGATATTTGGTCTACTGGTTGTGTGATGGCTGAGTTGCTACTTGGCCAGGTGGGTGATAATCAACATATAATAGTTATTACCATTTCCTTATCACTTTCTTCTCTTCTATTCCACCCACATTTTTAGCTTGATAGAACATCGTTACTTGCTTTTTTCTAAATATTAACTGCCTTTTCTTATTTTTTCTAAATATTAACTATTTTCAAATTATTCTATAACCATTGTTTCCGAGTGAAAGTGGAGTTGATCAACTAGTTGAGATCATTAAGGTGATTTTGCCTCTTGATCCTTGTGCACCTTTGGAAATTTTATAATATGGAGCTAAATTATTTAAATTATATTGTAAGAATTGAACTAAACTAGAGAAGAAGAAGGGAGAAGCGGAATAGGATAAAGAAGAAGAAGAAGAAAGGGAGCTGTTGGGGGGAATGTTTGAGTGCAGTAGGGTTTAGGCTAGTAAATATAAGCTTTGCTAATTCATCTTCTCTTAATTGACGTGGCTAATAAGGTGAAAGTTTAATTTTTTCCTTGCAACATCACTAAACTAACAGTGTTACCCAGACATGCCTTCATTTGCTAACGACGTAAAGTGCATGGTATCTCTTTCTTATGAAACAAACCGCAGCCCTCTATATAAAAATGGGCCAAACCACAGGGTACTCAAATGTACTTTTCTCTTATTAATATTATTTGCAATTTATTCTTCATATGTATTATATTAATTCTAAAATTATTTTAATTAATTATTTTCAGTGAATTCAAGCAAAAATTATTAATGCAGCAAGATGTGCATTTCAAAAGAGGTAGCAAAGAGGTTTCAAATTTGAACACGTGTGGCACATAGTCAAAGATTTTAAAAAATTTAAAAATAACGGGCAAACTTTGAGGCAAGGTAATAAGATTGTCAATCATTAAGATATGAGATTCAAACTCCTAATTCTATAGTTCCAGCATCTACAGGGCTTTCAGAATTTTCAATCGATTTAGATGCGTCTGATGTAGGTGGTTCTTGAATTAGACGTCCCATTGTAGTAAAAAAAAAGTCAAATTGAAGAGAAGAAAGGAGAAACAATTAAAGGAATAAAAAACGGAAGAAAAAATGGATATTCTTTTGGAAGAAAATCGACAGGTTGTTGATATGTTGAAAACAGCTAACACTAGGAAGGATAAAAAAGGTGGTCATCCAGGAATTCAAAAAAGAAAATAAAATTTTGTTTACAGATTTTAATTCTATCAAAGATTTTGAATTTTGTACATTTATGGTAGCTAAAAAAGGAGGATTATGTATAAAAGAGCTCATTAACAACACCAACCACCACCTCTTATATCTAATGATTTTGGCGAATATTTAAATGACATTAAGGGTCTGGCTCTGATTTACCAAATTATTAAATTATATGTAATTTAAGGTATGCTTTCAGGTATTATTAATTTTAATATTTTTGTTGGGTGTTTTCTTAAATCTATTGTTAAATTAATGCAAATCTATGGTTGTTAAATTTTTTCTATCCAAATTTTAATATTATTTAAGTAAAAAAATTATTTAAATAAAAAATTTGTATTATTTAAGTTAAAAATTAATATTATTTTAAGTGACAATATTAATATTATTTAAGTAAAAATAATTAAATCAAATTTA
Source organism: Mallotus repandus (assembly GCA_949671775.1). Taxonomy (NCBI): domain Eukaryota; kingdom Viridiplantae; phylum Streptophyta; class Magnoliopsida; order Malpighiales; family Euphorbiaceae; genus Mallotus; species Mallotus repandus. The sequence goes on along the minus strand of CATIWM010009145.1, from coordinate 16,249 downwards.
TATGCATTTTATAATAATATGACAAATATAATATAAATTTGGACTAAATTGAACAAAGTTATTTGGACTATATTGAAATAAATAATAAAAAATAATTGTTATTGAAATTTAAAAAAAAGGTACAAATGCAGAAAGTACAGAGATGCAAAATGCAGCAAGAAAAAATGCCCCATTAAAGACAAAACGTGGAGCCAAATTGAAAAAATGAAGTAGCATTAGAGATGCCCTTATGCTAATATATATATATATATATATATATATATATTTATTTATTTATAAGAATTCATGATGTTGGTATGAGAAGTGCACACAGAAATCTTAGCTAGGGTGGCACCTCCTTTGCACTCACATCACACACTAAGATTAGGATATTTATTAATGAAAAAAGAAAACCAATGTTGTTTACAACCTCAAAAGGCAGAAAAATACAATAGTAGTAGATACTATGAAAACCTATAGGAGTGGAAACCCATAGCATCATTTCTAACTAAATCAAAACACTCCAAAGGAAAAGTAGACCACCAAGCTTCACAAGATTGCTCAATAGCTAAATTAGAAAGTTTGTTCGCCACCATGTTACCCTCCCTAAAGATGTAGGAAGTATAAATTTGAAGAGAATGCATAGATAGAAGACACTGATGCCAATCCGTTCGTAAATTCCATGAAACATCACAACTTTGACTTTGAATAATCCGAACAACATTGATTGAGTCACTCTTAATCCAAAGAGGGTTGTAGTTAAAATGAACTGCATACCTGACTGCCACCATGATTGCCATAAACTCCGCCTCGAAAGCAAATTTGCAACTGAGAGGAGCAGCAAAAGAACCAATTGAGTAACCATTAGAAAGCCAAAAAATTCCCTTTGCACCAACCATACCAGGACAGCCCTTCGCCGCTCCATCCGTGTTAACCTTGAACCAGTTTTGAAGAGGAGGAAAGCAGAAGATAGCATGAGGAACATATACTGGTTTAGGAATACCAACAATACATAGCCGTTGAAGGGTGAGCAACATTAATTGAGAGTTCCACATATGACCAGCCTTGAAAAGCTCAATTTCCTTAATACATTTGCAAAGGTTCCTGAAAGAGACTAAGATGGGCACAAAGTAATCCCGAAAGGTGGCCTGATTTCGTACCTTCCATAAAAGCCAATAGGTAGTGATAATGCCAACCTTCCACAGAATTACTAGTTAACTTGAAAAAGAAATGGGAGAGGCAGCCTTATACAAATAAAGCGTAGAGCCAGTAATGGGAAAACGAACTTGAAAAATATCTTGCAAGGCAGACCACAAAGCTACTGCTTAAGGGCAGGAAACAAGCACATAATCAATAGATTCATAAGCTGTAACACAAAGGCGACATCTAGAAATAATAGGCATGCCCTTGCGTTGTAGATTCTTATTAGATGGAAGCTTTTGAAGGAAAGGACGATAGCATAAAAGAGATTGACTTGGAGGAAGATAATGCCTCTATAATCTCTCCCTCACGCAACCTTTAGACTCAAAGTCCTGAAGAAATCACCAGCATGCTTACAAGAGAAGACCCTATTTGGAGAAAATCTCCAAATAAAATGATCACCAGAAGAAGCCAAAAAAATAACATTCCTGAGATCATTAATAATATCAAGAAAAGCAATAGAAAATTCCACAGGCACACGCCAATCACCATCCCAAAGCACATCAGCAATAGAAGTCAAAAGATGTTTCTTAGTTGAAGAGGGAATACTAATCTTCTTTGCGATAGAGTAACCAAGGAAATTTGAGGTCCAGAAGTTCAAATTAGATGAATAAGAAGGTAACCATTGAGAAGAAGCTTGCAAATCATAATAAACTTCTTTAATAGAAGGCCAAATAGAAGAACATATAAAAAAGTCTTTGGGGAACCATACTTAAGAAATCTCAGGCGTAAGAAAGAATAAATAAATGAGGGACCACAACAGAGCTTCCAAGCCACACACCCTAAAAGAGATTTATTAAAACAAAATAAACGCTTAAGAGCAAGACCACCTTCATCAAAGGGCAAACAACACTGATCTTAATTAATAAAAACTAATTTTTTAGAGGGAATAAACCCTGTCCAAAGAAAATTCTGAATAGCTTTCTCAAGAAACTTCAGAAGAGAAGCTTGCCATTTGTAGATTATAAAACAATGCAAAAGGGACCCATAAACAAAAGATTTAATTAAAGCTAACCTTCCTGCCATAGATAAAGAATCACCCTTCCAAGCTTCCATTTTATAAATAATTCTATGAGCATAAGATTGTAACCATGTCTTTTTAGGAGCACCAATAAACATGGGAACACCTAAGTAAGTAAAAGGGAATGAACCTGAACACATTCTAGCTCTAGAACGCAAAGCTATAGCACGAGCATTAGAAATGCCATTGCTCAAGAGCATCTCAGACTTCTCCCAGTTAACCTATTGGCCAGATAATGCTCCATAATCATTAAAAACACGAGTGAGCAGATCAATATTAGCATAAGAAGCTTTGCCAAAAATTAGAATGTCATCTGCATATAATAATTGCGAAGGACATACTAAGCCGCACCCACTAAACATAGGAGCCAGAAGACCCGAACTCACTATAGCAGACAACTTGTGACTGAAGAAATCCTCAGCCAGACAAAAAATTAGTGGAGATAAGGGATCTCCCTAGCGAACACCCCTAGAGACTGGAAAATAACCCTTAGGACTACCATTCATTAAAATAGACAACTTTGCAAACTCAAAAATTGTCAGGATCTAATCATAGAAATTGTTAGAAAAGCCAAAACTGTGAAGGATTGCCAAAATGAAATCCCATTCCAAAGAATCAAAAACCTTTCTAATGTCAATTTTCAAGGCCATATTAGCACCTGCTACAATACAGTCCTCAATATTCTGTCCTTTAAGAAAACCAAATTGATTTTCAAAAATAATTCTAGAAGCAATAGGACCCAGCCGATCTGCTAAAATTCTAGTATTTATCTTGAAGAAAAAATTACTTAGAATTATAGGACGAAAATTTTCAACAGAGTTAGCCCCAAGATTTTAGGAATAAGAACCATCAAATTAGTGTTCAAGCCAGGAAACAAAGAACCATATGTGAAAAAACTCTGAACTGCATTACAAAGCTCAAAACCAACAATATTCCAATGTGAACGAAAAAAATGACCTGTAAAGCCATCAGGGCTAGGCGCACTATGGGGATCCGTGGCGAAGACCACAATGTGAATGAGACCATAGGTTTTATATATATATACATAGCTTCCCTCTTGCAATTATCCAATTTTTATATAATAATGAGCAGACTATTTTTATAATTTTATCGTTTCCTCTTTGCACATTTAGATATATTATAGATAATAGATACAAGTTAATGCCTCATACTACATAGGTTCCTTGGCGGATCAATAAAGATAAGAAAGCTTTTAAATACCAATACTTGAAAAATTCTATTTCTCTACTAAGTAGGAGGGTTTAGAGCTACAATTGATTAATATTAATCTTTATCCATTTTTTAAATATAAAATATTACTTAGTGTTCTAATAATATAAATATAACATATATTTTAATTAATTTTTTTTTGCAAATTTATTAATATTTTCCATAAAATTACTTTTTAAATATAAACATTTATGTAATTAATTCTTGTATATAATTTGTTTAGAATGCAAAATGACATTCTAAAAAGTTAATTTTATTGATTTTAATTTCATAAATTATTGATGAAATTATTGTTAATTTAAAAAACTAAAAACTAATTTATTGAAAATAAAAATTACTCATAAAATTAATAAATTATAAAATTCATTTTATAAATAAAATCTTAAAAAATAAAAATTTTTGTTATAAGGAAATAAGTCAACAAAATTTAAGATAAAAAATATGACAAACTAAAAAAAGAAAGGGAAAGTACAAACAATTATCTTGTGGTTTGGTTCATTTTCAATTAGAGGCATGTCATATTTTTCATGACAAAATGCTACCCTATAATTCAGTCTGTTAGGAATTATAGACCATTCACATAATATTGTGAAAAATGATGATGTGACATGGTAAAGAATGGAATTTTAGATTATAAAATTTCAGCTTTAGTTAAAAACAGGTGAACCACAAGGTAACTATTTGTATTTTTCCATAATTATATTCAAATATAAAAATTTTATTTTATTTTAAAATATTTAATTTAATTTATAAAAGAAAAGATGAAATTTTTTAATTTTTAGCTAATATGTATTTCAATTATTTTATATTTTATTTACAAAATATTTATACTTTCTATTGTTATTTTTGTAAATAAAGTAAAATTATTTTATAAAAATATTTTAAATTTAACAAAAGTAGAAATAATTTATAAAAAATTATTAGCGTGTGGTATTCGGGAATATAATTTTACTTTTATAAAATATACAACATTGTTTTTTAATAAAACATGAGGTTTTTTATTTTTACAAAAAAATGGTATCAAATTTGCATAATAACATGTTTAGTTATATTAAACAGAACCAATATTTTGTGAAACATTTATTATAAAATATAATTTTATAAACATATATTTTATTTTTTATAAAATAAAAAAATTATAAAATATATTAAATAAAAATTAATAATTAATAGTCTCTTCATATTTTTTAAATTAGAATAAATATATGAAGAATAAAAATTAATAAAATTTTATTAACAACTTATTTTATTTAATAATGTTTATTTTAATTTATCAAAAAAATAAAGTTAATAATTTTGAATTTTTGAATTTGACATTTTATTAATTTTTGATTATTTCTTAATTTTATTTAAAAAAATATATATTTTCCATTGTTAATTCGTTGTAAATAAAGTTAAATTATTTAATTATTTATAAAATATTTTAAATTTATAAAAATAGTAATAGTTTATACAATAACACTTTTAATTATAAAATAGTTCTAATATTTTTTAGAAATTGTAATTATAAAAATAATTTTATAAAAATATATCAAATAAAAATATCAAAAATTAATAATTTGTTCATTTTTTTATAAGTTAATATAAATATTTTAAAATAAAATAAGGTATTTTATTTTTCCATAAAATAGTAAAAAAATTACAAATAACTACCCTTTGATTTGGACTATTTTCAACTAGAGGCTATCAACCTATCACTATGTCTTTATTTTAACGGTATTAGTGTATCTGACCTCTAATTGCTAACAACACACAAAAGATTTAACAAATAGAGCTCTGTTTTGATTTTTTTTTCTTTGTTAAAAGAAAGACCGAAAAATGCAAAATTCTAAATTTGTTGAAAAGGAGAAGGAAGCAAGAGAAAAGGTTATTCCAGCAAAGGATAAGGTATCAAAGTAATTCTAAATGCACAATGTCTTTTAAGCAATGTTCTTGAATTGACTTTTATTTGCATAATGAATCCTACACTCTTATCCCTCACTTCTTGTTACAGAAGAAAAATTTTGAAATAGAAAGAAGAGGATGAGGTGGCTAAAGCCATTATTTCAAAAAAAAAAAAGGTGCTCAAGCTCATGCAAAAATACTGACAGTTGATAACTTGATTTCCGAAATATCCGAGTCCTGCGGTCAAGCAATTAATAAAGAAGTAAGGTGAGATGTGAGGTTTCTCCCATAAATCCTCTGATGCTTAAGTCAAAGAGAGATTAGAGAGAATTTAAAGAGAGAGAGAGAGAGAGAGAGAGAGAGAGAGCAATAGGCTAAAGGAATATAATAGAATAGAATGAATAATGTGAAGGAAGGGGAAGAGTATTTATAGAGAATATAATGCTCAAACTTGAGAGGAATATGATTCCTCTTCTATGTAGAACTTGTTCCTATTTACGGAGCTTTTCCTTCTTTATCCGAAATTCTTCTTGATGAGGAACTCCTTTTCCTAATTGACTTGGACATTCTTGTTCTGTTAGTAATTTTTTTTAGGAAAATTAAGTATCAATTAAATGGGAATTTACTTGAGGGGTATTAAGAGTCCCCTCCCCCCGCAAGTTTGGTTGGATATTTATGTCCGAGATTTCTAAAGTCCATTATTTGTGGTAATGATGATGTAAAGTAGTTTGGAAGAAAAAGCGGAAGGTCGTATGTTGATGCCGAAAGGTGAGCTGAGGCGGCCAGCCTTAGTCACTATTGGTTGAGATACTTAGTACCGAGTCTTCAAAGTTCTGATGTTTGAGTGAAATAAAGAGATGCCGGTTGGACTAATACAGATGCTCGGCATTAATACACGTTTCGAGGGATTAACCCATCAGTGTTGTTGCAACACGCAGAATGGGACCAGCTGGTGCTTGAGTTTTGAGACCTTAGTGCTAGAGCGTGACGTGAGGGTGCTAGTTTCCATATATACTAGACTTTGAGTGATCGGTCGGTGCAATGTAGCGACCCGAGGATGCGAGTTTCCATATATACTTGACTTTGAGATGCTCAGTACAATGTAGCGACCCGAGGATACGAGTTTTCATATATACTCAGCTGTGAGATGCTCGGTGCAATGTAGCGACATGAGGATGCAAGTTTCCATATATACTCGGCTCTGAGATGCTCGGTGCAATGTAGCAACCTGAGGATGCGAGTTTTCATATATACTTAGCTGTGAGATGCTCGGTGCAATGTAGCGATCCGAGGATGCGAGTTTCCATATATACTTGGCTGTGAGATGCTCGGTGCGATGTAGTGACCCGAGATCTGGGAGAGCCGGCAGCGAGATGTGTGTTTTGTAAGTTTTACGCCTTTTGATATGCTTTTTGAATTTTGAACTTGTGTAACTGCCGTGTCTTTTCATTTTATCAGAAGACGAGATGTTTCAGTATGCTGTGCTACTGAAGAATCGCATCAGTTAAAAGGATAGTTGTATTGATAATTGCGTTGATAATGAGTGTTTATGGTAGATATGTATTGGCCGATTTACCCTTAAGAGATATTTGTTTGGTATTCTGCCCTAAGGGTGTTTGATGTCCTTCTGGATTCTTCTTTGGCTTTATAAATAGCCTAGTTTATTGCAGAGAGAAGCTCTTACTGTGTCTCTTTATTCATTTTGCTTCCCTCTCTGCTTTCTGCTCGCTTGCTTTTTACTATCGTTTGCTGCCAGAATTTCTCAATTTGTCAGGTGAACGTTCTTCCACTCTCATTAGTTTTGATTTTGTGTTCTTTTTAGTTTGTGATGGCTCCAAGGGAATAGGTGAAGTCAGATATCTTCGAATCCAGAGTAGATGACAGTATGCTTGTGTGTTATAGGCGAAGATATGACATTCCAAATGACTTCTTATTACATACTGTTGAGAGTAAGTTTAGGGCTCATGAGCCTTTTACAAATATGGTGATGATGGTAGTGTATGCAGACCAGTTAGAAGGTGGTCTGCAATTTCCTATAGATCCATTTGTGAAAGCTTTTTTGAATAGGTATAATATTGTGCCTGGGCAACTTCATCTGAATAGCTATAGGATATTAACTGGGTACATAGAACTTGCACATAGAGAGAATAGGTAACCGAACTTAGAGATGTTTTGGTTTATGTATAGTTTAAATAAGAAGAAAGGGGAACTGACTTTCTCATTGTCAGCTACTCCGAATAATAGTATTTTTGTCAAGCTTCCAGATTTGCAGAAGTCCTAGAGGTACAAGTTTTTTGTAATTGAACATCCCTCATATTTTATTAACATCCGACGGATGTGGGTAGATGAATGCCATAAAGTGAGGTGCCTGCCCAATCTACTTGAGGAAGACAAGCAGTTGGTTCATCGATTGCACGAAGAAAGCATTACTAAGGGCACATCTATTGAAAACTGCTCTCGTCGATATATTCAATGAGTTTATTTTGGAGATAGAACTGTAGTTGTTAATCTCCGAGCTTATGAAGGTATATTCTAACTTTGTTGTTTTATTTTATTTTATGATGGCTAATTGTTTCACTTTTGTGGACGGAATTAACATTGCAGACGATGAGCTTTCGGAGTCGCTTTGGTTAGATATGGACATCACAGATTTGACCTAGGAGGAGGGTGATCCTGAGGTTCATTTTAATCCACCAACAACATCTGTTGAGGATTTGGCATCGCCTCTAGTGCAGGTGGTGCCTATTGAAACTATTGATGCTCCGAGAAAGCATACTCGAGAGCCAGATCTGAAAGAAGAAGAGCTGATAAAGGGGAGCGGATTGTTCATCAAATGTCCATGGCTTCCTAGATGTCTGTACATGATGAAATTTGTCATCTAAAAAATGAATCCTCTGAGCATTCAAAATGCTCAAGTCCGAGACTAACACGCTGAGTCCTTGCGTCTGCTAAAGGACATATTATGGTGGATGGATCAGGGGAAGGACGAGCTCCCCAGCGCAGTATTTTTATAGAAATTGGAGGTATCTATCTGAACTCTTACATTTAAATTATGTTTTTAAGTTTTCCGAGATTTGATGTTTTCTCTTCCTAGCTGGTACAAGGGTTGTTGCTGTGGAAGGACAACCAATACTTCCTGAAAAGTAAGAATAGCTTAAAGGAAGAAAAACTTAGTGCCATTGAGCTAGAATATAAGAAAAGCTCGAGATAGTGAAGTGTGCTCTAGAGATCGCTGAGACGGAGCTGGTAAAAGGGAAGTCCGAAGTTGAGTCTTGCCAGAAAAAGATTGAAGAGCTTGAGCATACCCAGGCCCAGCTACCCAAAAGAGTTGAAGAGTAGGATGCCAACTTGGATGCTCTAAAGAAGAATTTGGCTACAGAGAAAGATGCCCAGAAGGCAGATTTGAAGTCTTACAGGGATATGGTTGCTGGATTTCTTAAAGCTTACAAATCTGAGTCCATGAGGGTATTGCTTGCTCAACATGGAGATCTGGACTTCACTGAACTGGAGAAGATAAAGCCTAACGGTTTGGCAAGGCTGGCTTCTGAGGCAGAGGCTACGAATAAGTCTGCTTTGAAGCATCAAAAAGACCAGAAGGTTGTGGGAAAGAAAGTTACTGCTGCTAAGGGGGCTACTTCTGAGCAACCTCCTGAGCTTGAAGTTGCTGGGAAGCAATCGTCTACTGCTGTTGAAACAAATGATGATGTCGAACGACCCCTAGAATCTGGGGCTAATTTAAATATTGAATAATTTCTTTTTACCCTTTTTTTGGAGTGTAGGATTGCTTTGAAAATGAATGGAAAGAGTACATTTTATTTTCTGTTTCTTTATTTAAGTACAATTTCTCTATTGGTAATATTTCCTCAAACTATTTGAGCTCCAATATTGGGGCAATTCTCTTCCTTGCAAATTTTGTATTTTGTATGCACCCTTAGTAGTTTTTTATGTAATCTGATACGGGCCTTCCCAATTGGGTCCGAATTTGCCTATTCTGGAATTGCCTTTGCCGATGTCTGCCCTTCTTAACACCAGGTCTCCGACTTTAAACTGCTTTGGTTGGACATGTTTATTGTGGTATCCAGCGACTCTGAATTTTTGAGCTTCTGGGATAATGGATGCTCATTCTCTTCTTTCTTCCAATAAGTCCAGACATATCCAAGCACTAATGTTATTGACGTTCGGGTCCAATTCTCCTGTTACCTTGTAGCTTAATGACCCGATCTCTATAGAAATCACCGCATCCATTCCACAGGTTAATCTAAAGGGAGTCTCTCCAGTTGAATTTCTAAGTGTTGTTCTATATGCCCAAATAACATTATTGAGCTCTTCTACCCAGTTCCCTTTCTTTTCGTCTAGCCTTTTCTTCAATCCTTGCATAATGGTTCTATTGGTGACTTCCGTCTGACCATTGGTCTGGGGATGAGCTACTGAGGTGAACCAAAGCTTGATACCCAAGTCTGAGCAATATGATTTAAACTTGTCATAGTCGAACTGCTTTATGTTATCTGTGATTAGAGTGTGTGGTATTCCAAACCTGCAAATAATTTTCTTTCAAAAGAAGTGTTGTATCCGAGCGTCTGTAATGGTTGGAATTGCTTTGACCTCTACCCACTTGGTGAAATGGTCAATAGCTACTATCAAGAATTTATTTTGTGATGTTGAGACTGGGAAAGGTCCTAGAATGTCCATTCCCCAAATAGCGAAGGGCCATGGGCTTGTAATAGGATGCTGGATTGTAGATGATTTGTGATTTAACTGAGCAAACTGTTGACATTTGGAACACTTTTGGACAAGTTGTTGCGCATTTTGGGACATGGTTGGCCAATAGTATCCTTGGAGCAATGCCTTTTAGACCAGCGAACGTTAAGCTTCATGAGCTCCATATATTCCTTCATGGATTTCTTTGAACATATAATTGCCTTCTTCCGAAGAAACACATTTTGACCATAGGTAAGACAAAGATCTTCTATAAAGTTCTCCTTTATACATAGAATAATGTGCAACTTTGAGTCTCAGCTTCTCAGCTTTAAGTTTGTCTGGAGGTAAGGTACCATGGTTTAAGTATTCAATGATTGGTTTCATCCATTCCGCCACATCCTGAGTGTTCATGATTTCTACCTCTTCAATGCTTGGCGTAGCTAGTTCCTCGGTTAGCTCAAGCTCATTGTAGGTTTGACCATCTTCTAATGCTGATTTTGCTAACAGATCTACTTTTGTGTTTTTGCTTCTGGGGATCTGCAGTATTTTCCATTGCCCCCCCTTTTTGTTTAAGCTTGTTTAGGAGCTATCTCGCTTTTTTGACATATTTGACCATGCTTGGCTCTTTGACCTGGTACGTCCCTTTGACTTGGTTGACCACTAGTTGAGTCTCAGAGTAGATTTTGAGATTCTCAGCCCTTACCTCAATGGCTAACTTAAGTCATGTGATTAACGCTTCGTACTCAGCTGCATTATTCATGGTGTTGTACCTGATCTTAACTGCATATTTTATCTTGACCTTAAATGGTCTAATGAGAATAATTCTAGCTCTAGATCCTTGAGCCCCAGGCTCTTTATCGATGTATAGTGTCCACTCCAGGTAAGGTATTGAAGTTGTTTCTTTTGCTGTCATCTCCTGGACGAAGTCTGCCAGTGCCTGAGCTTTTATTTGGTGACAAGGCTCATAACTAATATCAAACTCGCTTAGCTGAACAAACCACTGGACCAACCTTCGTGATGTTTCGGGTCTCTAAAGGATTTTTTGCAAGGGGAAGTTGGTTTTGACTATGATCGGATGAGCTTGGAAATATTGTCTGAGCTTTTTAGATGTATGGATGACCATCATGGTGAGTTTGTCCAATTTTGGGTACCGGACTTTCGAGCCTCTGAGAATTTTACTGACATAGAAAATCGGGTTTTGCTGGCTTCCTTCTTCTCGAACCAAGACTGTGGCAATAGATTCGTGTTCGAAGATACAAATATAAAACTTCATTTGGAATTAGTCTGCTGAGCAATGGAGGTGATGATAGAAACCTTTTGATTTCTTCGAACACAGCCTAACATTCCCCATTCCACTCAAATTGTTTAGAGTTTTTTAGAGCTCGAAATAGTTGTAAACATTTTTTGGCCGTGCATGGGATAAATCTTCCGAGATCTGTTATCCTGCCATTAAGCTTTTAAAGTTCATTTAGTGTCTTAGGAGTTTTCATGTTCAGAATATCATCCATTTTTTCTGGATTTGCCTCTATTCCTCAGTGCGAAATCATGAAGCCCAAGAACTTTCCAGCTTTTACCCCAAAGAAGCATTTATCCGGGTTGAGTTTGATTCGGTACTATCAAGAGTGTCAAGGATTTGTTTAAGATCCTCAACATGTTTTTTCCGCATTCTGGCTCTTGACTATAATGTTATCTACATATACCTCCACATTCTTCCCAATTTGCCTTTGGAAGACATGATTCATCAGCCTTTGATATGTTGCTTCGACATTCTTTAGTCCAAAAGGCATGACTCTGTAGTAGTAAAGACCCTTATGTGTAATGAAGGATGTTTTCTCTTGGTCTTCCTCTTTCATTGGGATCTGGTGGTATCCTTGGGCGGCATCAATAAAGTTGTACAAGCTGTGGCAAGCTATTGAGTCTACTAACTGGTCAATCGTTGGTAAGGGGTAGCTGTCCTTAGGACATGCATTATTCAGGTTTTTGTAGTCGACACACATTCGGTACTTCCCATTGGCTTTCTTGACCAGTACCATATTAGATACCCACTCCGGATGTTTAACTTCTTTGATAAATCTGGCATGTAATAACTTCTTGGTCTCCTCAATGATTACTTTCTATCTTTCATAGGTGAACTTCCTCTCTTTTTGAACCACAAGTTTGGCTTCCGGGTTAACATTCAGGCTGTGAGACACGATTCGAGGATTTACTCCTACAATCTCGGATGCTTGTGAGGTGAAACTATTTGAATGCTTACTCAGAACCTTATTAATCTCTTTGCTGATGTGCTATTCAAGTTCACCACCGATTCTAACTATCTTCCCTCAGCTATCTGTAGAGTCTGGACCTGATCAACAGGTTCTGGGCTTGGTCCTTACTTTTTTGCTTCTAATGCTTCCAGTGGGAATGCTTCTATTCATGGTTTTACTACCATTTGATAGCATTGTTTGGCCATTGACTAATCTCCGTGTATGGTGATTACCCGGTCTTTTAAAAGGATTTCCATAGTTAACCTCATGGTGCTTGTAGCAACATCAATTTCATACAGAATAGGTCGTTCGATGATCCCATTGTAGGTGAGAGGAAGATCTACTATATTGAACATAGATTTAATTGCTTTGATATCTCTGATATCCCAATTTTTGAATTCTACTTCTAGTTCCACTATTCCTACTAGCTGGGTAGTTCCTCCACAAAAGCTGGTAATTAAATTTTTGTCCTTTTTAAATCTGTGATTAAACCTCCCATGGCCTTGTAGGTGTTCCACCAAAGTGCATTAACTACACTAACTTCATCTATTAGAAGTTTTTTACCAAATAATTTTGGATGTATGACCAAGGCGTCATTATAGGGATATTGGACATGCTCTCCATCATTAGATCCAAATGTGATGGTCGGCCTTTGTGTAGGTATTCGGTATTCTTCCCTTTGAGGTCTCTTCAGTCTTTTTTGGGTTGATGTTTCACCTCCAATAATCATGTTAATAACTCCAACAACTTTAGTACGAGCCTTCTTCGTATCTGGGGAATCCTCAGCTCGATCACTCAAATCTCGAGTTCTTGTGAATTTCCTAGTTTCCCATTTTTAATTAGCTGTTTGATCGACGCTGAGAGATCTCGACACACATTTGTTTCATGCCCAAATCCTCGATGATACTAGCAATACTTGTTTCCATCCGGCGCTCCTCTCCTTGGAGGGGTTAGCTTTTGTGCTGGACTTATACCTACACCGTTTTCTCTAATCCATATGAGAATTTTTAATCTAGAAGCATTTAGGGGTGTAAATCTCTTAGTTTCTCTTATGAGCCCCTCTTATGGGTTTCTGTAATTATTTCGGGGAGCTGGATGCCTTCTTTGATCAGTTCTATCATTCTTTTTGAAAGGTGGTTTTTAATCATCCCTTCGCAACCTTCTATCATCGTCCATCTTGATTAGTGTCCTAACCATAGACATGACCATCGAAAAGGTACGTGGCTCTTTTGTCAAGATCTTGTCTTTGAGTTTTCCCTTAGTGCCTCAATAGTCGCTTCGTCACTTAAGTTCTCTATCTGCATATCCACTTTATTGAATCTGTCTAAGTAGCTTCTTAATAATTCATTGATATCTTGCCTACATGTCCGGAGATCGTTTATGCTTTTGGCAGGAGGAACATTAGTGTCAAACCGTGTTCTGAACTTCTCAACCAACTCTTCAAAAGATGATATAGAATTCCTTGGAAGTTGGTGAAACCACCTTTGGGCAATTTTGGTTAGTGTGCTAGGGAAGACCCTGTATAGAATTCCATCATTAACATTCTAGAGCATCATTTTTGTTCTGAACGATGATACGTGGTTGACTGGATCTCTAGTGCCATCATATTGCTCCAATTGAGGCAACTTGAACTTTGATGGGATTTTTGTCTTATTGATGCTGCTCATAAAAGGTGTTGTTCCTTCCAGGACGCACTTATCTTCCTTTCTTAGTCCTGTCCGGGCCTTCTGAATTACTTGCTCTACTTTCTAGGCTATTTAAGAGTCACCTAACACTGGGTAGCTTGTATTAGACTCTCCTTCTGAATCTCTCTGGGCTTCTTTACCCCGTCCATGAAAACTCTGGGTGGCTATGGGTGGCAAATTTGCATTATTTTCTACATTATTTGCTCCGGGTTTATTATTTTGGATAAAGGCATTTAATTATTGTTACATGAGAGCCATATGAGCTTGAATGCTTTGGATCATTGCCTCTCTATTCACCGGAGGCAAGTTAAACATCTGGGTTACTGTGTTTAGGTCTAGGGTGTTTGTTATGGGAGTTTATGGAAGACTTGGGAAGGGCACTGAGGGGATGGGTGAGTTAACATGATGTAGAGGAGCATAGTAGGGAAAGCTCTTGCCTGGGGTCACCCAACCTTGGGTAATTCCGGATGTCAAGTGTGTATTAAGAGGGATTTGAGACGACGACCCTGCGTGATGAATGAGAGCTGGATCAATAGGTAAGATAGGAGCAAATAAGTTAATAGGAGGCACAGGAGTTGATGGATTAATGGGAGCATTTGCAGCCAATCCTGGGGGATTAATCTGAGTATCTATGGCTGGTGGGCTGGATGTTATGGTGTGATCTTTGTTTAGCTCGGTAACTGATAATGGCTTTTGACTCACGAGGTTCCCATAGATGGTGCCACTTGATACCCCTCTGGTAAATTCCCATTTAATTGATACTTTATTTTCCTAAACAAAAGATTACTTGCAGAACAAAGATGTCCAAGTTAATTAAGAAAAGGAGTTCCTTATCAGGAAGAATTCCAAATCAAGAAGGAAAAGCTCCCTAAATAGGAATAAGTCCTACATAGAAGAGGAATCCTATTCCTCTCAGGTTTGAGCATTATATTCTCTATAAATACTCTTCTCCTCCCCTCAAATTATTCATTCTATTCTATTCTATTCCTTTAGTCTATTGCTCTCTCTCTCTCTCTAAATTCTCTCTGATCTGTCTCTGACTTAAGCATCAAAGGATTTGTGGAGGAAACCCCACATCTCACATTACTTCTTTATTGATTGATTAACCGCAAGACTCAGAGGTTCCGAAAATCAAGTTATCAGCAGTCATGGGAATGGTACATAAAAGTATGGAATATTCAATTTAAGCTTTTTTTGCATATAAAAATACTTGCATTTATCTTTTTAAATTTGATGAATTTGAGCAGTTTGGTTTTTCTTCTGGTCTTGTGTACATTACCTTGTATTTTTTATAACATGTAAACTACTTTAGTTGCTGTTATTAGGGCAACAGAGATGGACAAAGTGATGTTTCTCAATTTGAATTTATGGCATAGTTTAGTTGGCATAAGAAAATTGCATGTAGTGCTAGTATATTAGAGTTGTCTGACCTGTCAAAAGGAACAGGCTTACTTATTCTTTGAATCCACATTACTTGCTGTATTGGCTCTTTATAATTTTGCATTTGTTACTTTCTGTTGCTTGGAGCTGCAAATTACAAGTATGTGCATGCTACAATGTAAACATACTCCTAATCTACCTTTGCATGCTGTTGTCAGAGAGACAAAGATCTGATGCTGTTAGAACAGATCCTATGTTTTTGGATTTCAACGGTCATGCCTTTTGGAGACTAAAAGGCAATACTGACCAATTAGATATCTGGCTTCAAGGTTAGGCTTATTAGATTATTTGAATTTGTTTAGATTATCAACCATACAAGTTTTAGGTAATGATTAACTTTTTTTCTCGTTTCTATGTACAGAAGTGGGAAACTGGAATTCAGATTCTCTTGAGGAGAAATGGTATGTCTATGATGTTGAGCAGAAGCAAGGAATTGAGAAATACATCTCCTCTTTATGGTGAGCACTACGCACATTTCTTATTTACCTTTGGCACTCAGATATATTGCTCCTTGTGGATTTTTGAGGTATTGTGTTGTTAATAATAAAGAGGCTCATCAAAGAAATGAGAAAAAAAAAGAGATATTTACACAAATAGGCACCTTTTAAAAAATATTTATTAAAATATTCAAACTTTTTGTTTATTACTAAAATATAACTTTTATTTACATTTTTGTCACTTTTATTCACATATATGCACCCTTCTTCTTTTTGCCTTATTTTTTCTTTTATTTTTTCCTTCTTTATTCATTTTTCTCTTTTTTTTTAAATTTTTTTTTATTCTTTCCTCATTTTTTTCTTTTTTCATATTTTTTCTTTCCTCCTTCCTTTTTTTTTTATTTTTATTTTCTCTTTATTATTTTTTAT